>NEWO01000034.1:517358-531216 GCA_003013225.1 Phalaenopsis aphrodite | reverse complement strand
ATATATATATATATATATATACATATATATATGTATATGTATATATATATATATATATATATATATATATATATAGACACACACACACATATATATTGAATAAAAAAATAGTTAGGATTACTGTTTTCACTCTTTTTCTTTTTTTTTTGAGTCGCGAGCTTGTCTGTTTTTTTATAGTTTTTTTTCTTGAGTAAATCCCTCTTCGAGAACATATGAATGATTAGGGGAAAAGAAAAATCAGAAAATACGGAGCATACAAAGAAAGTAGACAAACAAGAGAAAGAACGTTGAGAGATTCATAGAGTAAACTTCGCGTGATAGCCCGAGTGCGTATGTCCAAAACGAGACCGGATCGAAAATGCCTTGAAGCATATTTGTGATGAGAACTTTTACAACCAGAGAATCAAGTGTGTGTGCTTTTTCTGGGGTTAAGTGCAACTCCCAAAGAGATGTATCAATTTGGTTAATTACATCCCGAGGGATGACCATAAATACTTTCGATTAAAACGGTCCTGCTTGCTTTTGTATAACGACTACTGTCACAAAGGATGGTTATCTCATAGGAGTGTCTCGATGCCTTCAAAGCTTGTGCTAATCCATACGGGCAGCGAGTGAGTCCCTCACGTTCTCATAAGGATGGTTGTTTATTGACGACCGGGGCTTATGAAATAACTGGGTCATTCTGTAGGGTCCACACTATGCTTCCAAATCTTAACCGAGTCATAAGATTAGAGTATGAATCACCGTATCCTAAATGGGCAACGACTTATGTGCAATTGTGACCTACGAGACGACACGATGAAGCTTCAAAAGGAGCGACATAACTAAAAAAGGGTAAGCCAAGGAATGGTAGAGTAATCCTAATCAGATAGGGATAGCTGGGGCAGGATACCAAGGTTCTGTCATCCCAGGCTGTTAGAACCCCAAGCCTACCTAGTCGTGAAGATAGTTGACCCAACACGACTGGAAACCCTTTGTCAGCAATCTGTGAATTGCATTGTCTAAGAGAATATCGGTAGCCCTAAGGTTAAGAGAAACAAAACTAAAAAAGGGTAAGCAAATTAATGGTAGAGTAATCCTAATCAGATAGAGATAACTGAGTTAGGATACCAAGGTTCTGTCATCCCAGGCTATTAGGACCCCAAACCTACCTAGTCGTGAAGATATTTGACCCAACACAACTGGAAATTCCTTGTCAGCAATCTGTGAATTGCATCGTCTAAGAGAATCTCGGTAGCCCTTAGTTCAAGAGAAACAAACTCTAAATCATATGAACCTAAGTAGGTGGGAAGAGCAGAGGTGTGACTTATACCTGCCAAAGTGGCGAGGCGTCGCTGAGGCGGAAAAGAAAAAGATGTACGGCTACAGAGCTGAGACGCTCTCACAAAAGACTTATTTTCCGTCTGGTCGGCAAATGCTCTAACATCCTAAACGTATTATATAATCAGCTAAGTAGAAATCTATGTTGGGTCAGTCGGGTTGGAGAAACAGAGAAACTTCTCATTGGGACATGCAATATGATGCAATTTTCTAAAGTCTTAAGCATGGAGGTTGTATTACTTATGACTTGAGTGATGATCATACTATGCAACTCATTTAAAATCTGGCTTGAAGGCCATGCAGGAAAGTAAATACAGATTTTAAAATTTTTGAAATATTTTAATCCTAAATTTTAATTAGTTCTAAATTTCTATTAGAATTTTTGTAGAAAAGTTATAATATAAGGGTCTTAGAGAGTCTAAAAATTACAATCCATAAGCAAGTGACTGCGAAGTCAAGTCAATCACACTGCAAAAAGTAAAAGCATGTCAAATATAAGAAATAAAAGGCCGGTGCCACTGAGTCGACAATATATCCCATAACAGAGAAAGGGCGGTCAGACTCCGCATATGCACACTGATTCTAATTCTATACATCAAAAGAGATTTAGAAGGTACGAAACACGAGTAAGCAACTCCTGTTCCTTGTCAGGTAATTTTGCCTGTATGATAACTCAGAACCCGTGCCCGTACCTTATTTATAATACAGACTCTTCTAAGGACTCTAAAAAATACACTGTGAAAGTAAAAAAAAAAAGACTCGACCTTGGAAAAAAATTAAGTTAGTAGAAAGAGCTATCTGCATGCAACCTACTGAACCATGCCCGTGTTGACCTCATTTTGGGTCATTACTCTTTTCATTAGGATCCTAGGATCTAGCTTTAGGAGTTCCTATTAACTATCTTAGAAGACTAGAATTGGGACCCACTCTTTTTAGAAATTCCAGTCAATTCCTATTTTTCTGTGATGTCTAGCATTTATGGTCTCAAAACCATCGTCTTATGGACGAGCAGTTAAGAATTATTGTGTGGAGACTCAGGGAGGAGTTCCCAATAAGATTTCAAGTCTTAGGAAAACCCCCTCAAGACTTTATCGTCACATACACACAAAATGCACAAAATTCACTACGTTGCACAAAATCGAACTAAAATTGAGCTTAAAGGATGGGTGAAAATGCTAACTTCTCCGGATGACCTCCGATGACGAAATAGACTGCGTCAACACGTCCGGGACATCAAGTTTATTAGGAAAAGACACCCATATTGTAATAATTTCCGACAAGAAAATCGCACGTAAATCGACGAATTTGTCAAAACGACATCCGACGATGAAACGGACCACGTCAGCGCGTCCGGAACGTTAAAATTACCTAAAATTGATACCAATTTTGTTATGTTATGACACGCGAATAAAAAAAGGTATGGATCTAATTTTATCTTTGGAAATATTAAATATCTTATATTAATAATATTACTTATAATAACGTTTATAATATCTTAAACCCTACTTAACCCTTACCCACACGCGACATCCCAACTCACGCACACCTCCGGTCGACCCCCTTTTCAGCCCGAGCGAAGCCCTAGCTTCTGAACTCTTCTCCTCGCTCGATCCAGCTGCATGATCGCCTTCCCCTCTTCCGCGATCGGCCGCACTCGAGCAGTTCAGGCGTCTCTTGATCCGATCACGTGCCCTAGCAAACGATTTCTCTTCTTCTGCGTGAGCCGCTCGACCGAACGGCTCTCCAACGATGAAACTCTACCTGGCCGACCCTTCCTCTGCCTTAGGCTGCATTTCCTCCTCCTTCAATGCATTTTCTTCTCCCTTTATCTGATTCGGCCACCATTAGGGCTGGTAGGTGGTTGTTCCTCTCTCTTTTCTCTTCTATAAAAACCCCACTTTGGGGAGGTCTAGGGTTGGCCGAAAATTTTGAAGAAGGTGGAGGTGCTGACAAAATTTCCTCTCATCTCCTTGTTGGATTTTCTTTGATTTGTTCATTTCTTGTGTGCTTGAGGCCTTCTTGGAAGTGCTGTGGGGATCTGTTAGGGCCGGAATTTCAGTGGAGCTTACTTCCTTTCTGGAACTTTCGTTTTGGGTTTTCTTGCTTTCATCATTTCTGATTTAGTGGTTAGTTGAGGTAAGCTCCTTATAATTTTCCTCTTTTTTGGCAGTTTGGTTATGGCAAGCTTCATATCATGGGGGCCCTTCTTCTTATTCTTTACATAACTATGAACTTACAAAAAGTGCGATACCCTCTCTTATGTGAAGATTTGAAAGTTGCTACTTAGAATTTGGAAGTCTTGCTAGTTTGTTTCGGGGAACTCTTGATACATGTCACTTAATTCCTGTGCTTTTACACATCTTTCATTTGAACTTTAATCATTTACATACATGCCACCCAATTCTTATATACCTACATATCTGGCACATGGATTTTGATAAAATTCATCTTAGATTTGCATTTTTTGAAATCCTCAAGGACACTCTTCTTATGGGATTAAGGCTTTAGTCTCTTGATGTTGAAGTAATCAGGATGCGTGCACATTCGTTTTATCTTGCTTAAGGGCTTACTTGGTGTTTAAAGATTGAACTTAAACCAAAGTCATGTGAAATGCAAATTAAATTTGTGTTTACTTGTTGATGGATTTTTGATGCCATGATACTTTTCCTGTTGAGGAATTTTGCTAAATCCTGCTATACAACTCATTTAAATAAAATTTTCGGATTCGTGGTTTGGTTTGTGGATTTTGTGAGATTCTTTGATGAAGTTTTGGAAGGGTCGTTTCTAATTCTGGATTGAGACCCTCTGTTAGATATCAATCTATTTCAGGGTTATGGATTTAATTTAAGTTTCTTTTCGAGCTTATCTTTATATTATCTAAAATTGAATTTAAACTCATGAGAATGAATGGTTATGCGTGCAAGTCATCATTTGATCTTTCTTGTCCGGTTGCTGGATGTTATTGTTGTTTTGGAAGTGGGATTTAAAGCACTCTTTTGGTGATGTTCAATACTTGTACCTTTGATGTCTGATTTGCAAAATCTGAAACTTTCGGTGGTTAATTTGTAAAATTTTGAGACTGTTAGTGGTCAATTTGCAAAAAATCTGAAATTGTCGGGTGGCTTCTTTGCAAAATTTGAAACTTTGTGTGGCATAAATGTAAAAGCTGAAGTATAAGTGTGAATATAATGGGACCTTTACATGCTTACCACCTGATTCTTATACACTTATATACCTCACACTAAAGCTCCAATATTTACAAACATGTTGTGCAATTCTTTTAGATTTTTATGCTTTCCCTCACATACATTTTCTAGTGCACCTTAAAATATTTCCTCTCTTTTAAAACATGTGGAAGTAAAAGTTTATGTCTGCCTTTGAGATCTAATCCTGGAAAGCTCCTTGAATCAATAAGATGAAGTGTAATATGACTGCTTTATCTTGCTTTCTGATTCGAAATGCATGATAAAAGAAATTTTGGAACATTCCTATGGTTGCCATGAAATGATAGTTGCCTATTTGAAATAATGAAATGATGGTTTGGGTTTTGATTCTAAGGCTCTCTATTATTGTTATCTTTATTCAATTAAATGTTGGAATTCATTTCAAAGCTTGATGACATGTTGGCTATAAATTTGCATGCATATTTATATGTTTCATGTTATTTGACCCCATTCTAAACATATGTTGGCACGATATTTTAGAATATAAAGCTCCAAGGGGAAATATTTTCTGTTTTGACCCACTTGTTGGGTCCGGTTTGAGCTCTTTTGGAATCAAATTATGGATGAAAATATTTTCTATTTTTGGCCCACTTGAAGGGCTCGATTTTGGCTCTGTTTTGTCTTTCTTGAGGGCTCAGTTTGCCCATATGCCGGGTCCGGTTTGAGCTCTTTTGGAATCAAATTATGGATGAAAATATTTTCTATTTTTGGCCCATTTGGTGGGCTCGGTTTTGGTTGGAAGTTTCTATTTACCTTCTCCCAAGATTTTTTTATTGGTAATCAAGTTTGTCATCCAAAAATTCATGAATTTCAATGTCTATCTCTAGGTGGGAATGTTTAATTTAAGCATTGTCATGTCTTATGAGATGAAAGTCGGTTCGATCCTAATGATCCATAATAGCTTGTCCATTCACTCTCTTATGTATATCAAATACAATGCAATGACACTATTTATGGTGATGTCTTCCCTTCTGTTTTGGCCGTGAGCCTTATGTGAAGTATATTCCCTTTATGGCCTTCCTCTTACTTCCCTACCCGTGGGTCTATGTTGTGTTGGTTGTTCTCTTTTGTTGCCCCTACCCGTGGGCCTATACTGTGTGGGCTTTTCTCTTGCTCCCTTTTACCCGTAAACCTTAACTGGTGACCTCTTCATGTGGTGGTTCCCCCTCTACTGATTAATTCCTTTTATTTTTTTATGACATATGAAAAGCTTTTAATTATTTTGTTTCTTGTTTTTTGAGAAATCATGGAGTTTATAAATTGAATTCATGAAGGGTTTGAAAATTCATAAAATTGTAATTTGGAAAGGATACCCTTCTGGGGTTGATACAATCATATAAAATTTGAGAAAATGATATGGATTGATTCAAGGATCTTGGGCTCTTTTTTGAGGATTGTTTCACCCTTCTTGTCTTTCGATCTTTTGGGTGGATCAATTTCTCCTCTTTCATCCCTATGTTTATTCTTTTTTTTCCTTGCTTCTTCGTTCGGTTTTCTGTGCTTATATTCGATACATAAGTGCTCATGTATAGCATTTTGCTATATGTGAAACCATCAACCAAGGTCGTAAGTAGGTCAGTTTTGTTTTGGGGCGTAGGACAATGATGACAAAGACACGCCGGTAGTAGAGCAGAATGATATCTCATTCTACAACACCATAACTCAATTATGAAACCTGATGAACTGTAGGATGAGAGTATCATTCACCGACATAAGACTAGAGGGGGACCCGTACCTTCTTAGGTTGTTGGTGGTCCTAGGCCCAATGACATAATCTACTTGTGGACAAATATACCTTTTAAAATTGATAAAAAAAATTGATAATAACAGATACAATATTTATAGAAAATATTTTCATTACAAAATTAAATACAACTTTATTTTTGTATGCCTGAAATGCACGTGCATGCTAAAACTTAAAATTTAAAAATATGTTACATTTGGGTTGTTCACTTGTTGATTACCGATTCTGGGCTAAGGAGTACCCTTCTAAGTTAAGTTCAATAGGACATCCTTCTAGTGGAGTGACGGGTTTTATACATTCGGGTGATCGAGTAGCCTTCGACGTCCCTCGAGTACAAATATATATTTGAGCCTAGCCCTGACCCGAGTGCTTGCGGTCCCCTCTTTTCAAATTTTTTCATTTGTTTTATTGGATTTTGGACAAGCACTCGTGGTCTTTTCTCCGGGATTTTCCCGAGGTTTTGACAGTTTTATTTAAATTACTACTCGTCGATTTTCCCGAGTCCTTAGTCGTGGATTTATTTGTCGATTTTCTCGAATTTTCCAAATAACGTTTCTTTTGTTTATACAGTGAATAATAGCTAGCTGAAAGGAGCAGCAGATTTCTCAAATTTACAGGTGTGATTTACATTGCAGCGTTTTTATTTCTTAGCATGTTATACTGCTTTTCCTAGGACGTTATACTATCCTTTCAGCATGCTATACTGTTCTTTCTCTTTACCGTACATTTTACTGTTATTTTCTTTTATACTGCATGTTTTATTACTTTGATACACACTATACCTTAGTTTAAGAAAACCTAGCGGTTACATATGATTAACATCAAACTAGGAGGTGCTACTACGAAGAGCTTTGGAGCGAATACTGTGAGGTGGTGCTTTTCTCGCTATAGAGAATCACACGACGGGTAGGCTTGATGTGCAAGCCGTCCCCAAAAGAGGACACATGAGTGTCCGGAGTGTGTGAGAGCTGTGACTCAAGAAAGATGCCTACGATAGTCTGAAGCTATGCCTTAAGAAGTGAAAGAGTGTGCAAGGAACAGTGACTCAAGAAAAATGTGTTGAGAGTGTGTGTGCGAGAACTGTGACTCAAGAAAGACATATGAGTGTCGGGAGTCAGTGTGCATGGAGTAGTGACTCGAGAAAGAAACATGAGTGTTGGGAGAGTGTGCGTGGAGTAGTGGCTCGAGAAAGACACATGAGCGTTGGGGGTGAGTGTGCGGGGAGCAGTGACTCGATAAAGATGCCTACGACAGTCTGAAGTGATGTCGTAGGAAGTGATTCTCGTTAGGGGAGAATCACACGATGGGCAGGCTTGGTGTGCAAGTCGTCCCTGAAGAAGACACGTGAGTGTCGAAAGTGCGAGTGTGCAAGAGGATTGACTTGAGTGCAAACCACAAACATATGGAAACAAACACCCAAATGTTATGCAAACAAACATGCAAAGTTGCGTGGGTGTAAAGGCCAACACAGAGGACACGGTGCACGGTGACATAAAGATGCCACGAGATAGGCACAAAGTGTTGTGCCAAGGTGGGGCTTAGACGTCTGCTATGAGCATATGCTCATTGGTACAGAATAGAGTGCGAGTTGTGCATGTGTTCGTGCAAGCAATATGAAACAAGCATGTAGTGATGCACTAAGTGGAGTTGATTGACATGGTCAGGCTGTTGTCGTCGATCAGTCGAAGCAACTGTAATGGTCGATCAACTCAACGTAGACGACCGATCAAAGGAGGATGGTTCATTGATACAATCGCGCCGGTGGCAGCTGATCAGTCAAGTGGAACAGGAACAATCGATCAAGTCGGTGTTGGTAGCCAATCAACGAAGAATAGTCGGCTGAACCTATCACAGACCAGAGGCGGTTAAATAGTCGATCAAGTCGATGGCGGCCAATCGATCGAGTCGAAAAAGGTGGTCAGAAAAAATCGATCCGACCGATGGCAGTCGATTAGTCAAATCAACGAAAATGGTTGATTGAGTCGATCGGGCTGGTGGCGGTCAATCAATCGAGTCGACGAGGGTGATCTGACAAATCAATCAGACTGGTGGCGGTCAATAGGTCTAACTGACGAAAATAGTTAATCGAGTAGATTGTGTAGGTGGCGGCCGATCGATCCAGTTGACAAAGAAAGTTGATCGAGGGGACAGCGTGGACGACCGATCGACGAAACGCACAAAAATACGATAATTATTTATGCAATTTTAAAAATCTCATGCAATGCACTCAACGTAGAAGCAAACACATGCGAAATGGGACCCAATTGTACTTCAATGACAAACCGAACTCGTCCTAACGAACTTACTGGATTCTAAGGTAGGATGTTAAGGAAATTCAATGTTTAATCGCCGAACAAAGCGACGATTAACTGTCACCACTTGCGTGGCATGTCGCCGAGGAGTCTCTTGAAGGGAAACCTTCGTAGTCTTGGGAACGACTAGTTTCAGGAGAATTTTCTTTATCTAGACCTCAAAAGGATTTCGTCCTCCCATCCAAACGATGAAATCTCCGGCGCAAAAGCGGGATTGTTGGAATCCCGATTTTTAGGGTTTGGGAGCTAGAATCGTGTAGGTTATGCTCTTGGGATTGCAAATCGCTTAATCGTATGGGCTTTCCTCTATGCAAATAATCATAAGTACCTAGAACTCTAACATCCAAGACCTAGGGGCTCTAAGAAAGGAAAAAAAAAGAGTTTACAGGATTTTCACCTTCGCGATGGTTGATCGAAGCGTTATCTTTGCTTGTCCACGCTCCAAAGTTGCTAGGAAGAAGCTCTCCCTCCTCAGAAGAGATGACGCTCTCCTACCTCTTTAGGAGAGATGAAGCTCTCCTCCTTCCCACAACACTGCTTCTCCAAGAAAGATCTTTCACACACTCAAAAAATGTTGTAGGAAGAAGAATGAGAAGTGGAAGAAGAGAAATGTGGTGGGAAAAGAAGAAGAAGAGGAAGAAGAAGGGGTTGTAGTGAGCAAGACCTTTTCCTTACTTTCTCCCAAGCACCTTACCTCCAAGGCCTCCAAGAGAATCTTCAAACTCCAAAGAAGTGTGCTCTAGCATTTCTCTTGTCCAAAAAAACAAGAAGAAGAATCTCTCTCCGAGAAGAAACAACCGAAAGAGCTCTAGGAAAAGTAGATGAGCCACCCCAAACATATTTCTTCTTCCCTTTTACCAAACATGGCAAGCCCCACTTTTGATTTTCCCCCCAACAAGACCTAATCAAATGTTTTCCCATCACTTTTTTGTCTTCCCCAGGTTTATCCTTACACAAACCAAGAAATCTTAACTTTTTTGTTGCCTAGGGAGGCGTTTCAAGTGAGAATATCGAGAAAAATTGTGGTAGAAAACAAACTGGCGCTTAGGCACCGTCTCCGACACCAACTTTCTGTGCTTTTGGGTTCGTGACGTTGTTTGGAATTGTTTCAGACACCTATTTTTTCATGGGACTGGCGCCTACTTTTCAGGCTCTCGGGTTTTAAAGCTGATTCAAGCGCCTACTTTTCATATGGTCTCAAAGCTGATTCAAGCGCCTACTTTTTATGGGATTGGCGCCTACTTTCTGCCCTCTCGGGTTAGAGACTTTGAAGGCGGTTTCGGGCGCCTACCTTTTGGTGGACTAATGCTTAAGCGTCGGGGCTGTCGCCTACTTTCCGGTGGACTTGCGCCTACATTTTCGGTGGACTGGCACCTACTTTCCGGTCTGGCTTGAAACCCCGATTTTCACCAGAAATGCCCGACAAAGGATTTTTTCGATCCATAAAGTATGAGAAAGTCTGTATGACTAAAATATGGTCTCATAAATTAAAAATAGGTTTTTTTATGGTCATCACATCAGGTATTTTAATGCCAACGGGCGTCATATTACTAGTCGGGGCGACACACTAGACCCTGATCTTCCCATAAATGTATGCAGGAAGGTTTGTGGACTTCCCTTGATCACGGGAGGATCCAAATAGATGGGGTAAGGCCTTCAAACATTTGACTAGACACTAAATACAACCCACATCATAATTGGTGCTATCCAAAGATTGATTCTCCCGTGCGTGGCTGAATCATTGCATACGCTGGTTTTCTTCCCTGAACACGTACCAGGATATCTAGATGAATGTTTTGAATTATGGGACGCTATGAATGAATAATAAATAGTCTCAAGTCATTCAAGTGAGCATTATACACGCGTGTCCTTAAAAATTGATGCAAACAATTATGTAATGTAATATAATAGAAATTAGATAATTAAAATAATAAATAAATTATTTTTTTGTAATATAAATACTCATGTTTATTGTAGGCTTCAATTTTAGAAATATCTAGGTCAATGCAAATTCAAGGACAAATAAATCAACATTGAGGTGAGTACTTGTACTTTAAAATTATAATAGTATTTGGTTTCTTCTAAATTAGATACAATTTGTTAATTGCTTAGATAGATTTTACCCACTCTTTAAGTTCATTTGAGCATGTTGAATTGTATGTCACTAATACTTGTATTTTTCCGTCAAATGCATAATTTATGTTATGAAAAGAAAATAAAAATGAGATTTATTATTTTAATTGTTTGCATGTCATGCTTGACTATGATGAAATCACTCTTTTATGGTACTAGCAGAGGAATGCTAAAATACTCGCACACCCTAAAACCTTTAAATAATACAATTTTAGAAGTTTTGATTAAGAGGAGGAAAGAGATCGGCTGAGTGCACGAATGTGCTAGCTATAAAAAAGAAACAATGACACATGAGATGAGCACACGAATAGGCTAGAAAAAAGAAACAATGACACATGAGATAAAAGAATGTGAGGAAGCAAAGTAGTGCCAACTTTTAACCGATGAGGGAGATATGCTAGTAATCTGACGATTCCTTTAGACTGAGTCTAAGAGAGGGCAATAGTGGCTCCACCACAATATTTTTCGTATCCATTATCCTGCGAAGCGAAATGTGTGTAATGTTATTATAGATGGAGTTAGTTATGAAAATATGATCTTTACATAGTTGGTGGGTTAGTTGAGCCCACTACCTACAAATATTTTTCACCCATGTTCCCCAATTTGGTTGAAGAAGGGGAACAAGTTCAATGTTGATAATCGATATTTGATAGAAATTTCAATGGGAAACAAGCTACAGGGTCGGATTTGGTGTGATGTCATGCTTATGGATGCTTGTCATACTTTTGAGCCAACTGTGGCAAGATGATAGAAGTACACTTCACGATGGCCATAAAAATAACTGTTTATTTATCAAGGACAAGAAACGTATTTTATTTTTGCTGTTGAAGGAGCCACAATAATGATGGATACTCAGATACAAATAAAAATTTATAGTGCCTCGTGCACAATATTGCAAGCTTTAAGAGAAACACCAACAGGACTAACATTGGTTGTTCAAGAGGGTAATGTGTTTGAGAAGTCTATACTAGACACAGGGCAGCCCCTCCTAAAGGGCGTTTCAAGATTTTTTTGTCTTATAATCGGCTTCCTAGGTTAACGTTATTGAGGGATGTCTAACATTTCATCACTTCAAATTAAGATGAGAAGTTTTTGAGCTATTTAGGATGACTCTGTGGGTAAACTAGGTGCTAAGTTTCAGCTCAGTTTGGTAGCACACCCATGGATAGATGGTCAGACAATTTGTGTGAACGAATATCGGATGGTGAGATCCAGGTCTTTATAGTGAAAAAAAGAAGCCTCTTCTAACCGAAGATCATGAAGCTCGAGCTACTGTGGAAAGGTGGTATCAGAAATACCGTGATTCCGCAACATTGCATGTTGCAAAATCGATCTCACGAAAACCAGATGTCAAACAGATAGTGAAATCTGTTCTGATAGAGATGTTCCACTGGTAATGGTGTAAACGAGCCAGCCCAGGCTCATCTCGCGTTCGACTCGTTAAAAAATACCACGGTTCGTGTTTGACTCATTTATACTTGAGCAAAACAAATGTATTCGTGTTTGACTTGTTTGTTTAGCGAGCCGTACTTGAGCTGTTTGCCAACAAAGAGCCTTTTTTACAACCCTAGTCATGCAGTCATAGGATGTTAACGGTTGGGATGAGATTTAAATCTTATTATTTATATTGATTATTTTTTTATTCTAATTAATTTTTTTAAAAAAATATTGATTATTCTTATTTATCTTAATAATTTTAATTGATTATAAATATTTGTAGCCTTGTAGTCAATTACTTTTTTAAAAATATTACTTATTAATTATATATATATATTAATTTAGAAAAGATACAGAAATGTTGCATGAGAGGGCCTAAAAAGCATAACTCATACAAAAAAAACACACACAAACCCAAATAAATCAAAGATACTTAAAGGAAAAAAAAAGAAAACCAAAAAGCCACAAAAATGACACAAAAGTGCTAGGGACGTCCCATTTTAGTCCTCCCGTCTCTAGTTCTCGGAAGTGAGTCGACTAACAAATTATTAAGATGAGTATTATTGGCCGTAGTAACCACAATATCATTCATCAGATTCATGAGCTCAAATAAATTTTCATTTTTCTTCTTTCTCCTAAATGTGTAGACTTATATTCCTCATCCGATGATTGACTCATTTGATCAGTAGATTCCAAAGTTGGTCGGACAGTCGTAGGTCGTTGCATATCATGATCCCCATGAGTCTGAGTAACACTAACATCTTTATGGACCTGATGAGACAGTCGTGAAATGGTAGAAGTATTTCCACCTGTATTATCAGTGATAGGTTTTAAGACAGGTGGGGTCTGAAGAATCTCTCTCCCCTACGATAGGAGGTTCCAAAGACGGGGAAGCTACAAATGGGGATTGAATGATTGACATATTGCCTGCGGGGAAAGTGACGTCTTCCGGGGCATCCTTCTGATGATCAATAGTGTCAAAAATTTGGAGTTGATCAGGAGGAGAGTGAATCACGGCCTCTAGCGGAGCAGTTTGCTTTTTTGGTCTGAGGTGGGGGTGTAGATGATGACATTGAGAATTGGAGTGTCAGAACATACGACAGTTCGATCAATACGGCGGAAAATGCTCAATCTCTACTTTCTGCCAATATCCTTGGTGTTGTGTGCCCAACCAGATTTCCTCAGAAGCGGGTAAAGTGTTGTCTTTTTCAACAAGTAATCTTGCTTCAGATGGACGGGAAAGATTAAAAGTAGGGATGTCCGTCTTGAGTGACTTCATATAAGCTAAGACAATATAATATAATACTTTTTGAGAAAAATAATGAAATTTCAGACCAAGGAGACGAATCCAAACTAGAATGATTGGCGGTTCCGTCTGTGGGTCAAAATTCGCAGACCATTTCAGAATTTTCATTGCTCTGTTATCAATCCATAATATCATTCTGGCAAATAAGCGCATGTAATCATCTTCATTACTAATTTGAATAAAGATGTCTCCCATCTAATAGTCCAATTTTTCACTCTCCAACAAGGTGCATAAGTTTAAATTCTTTGTGAATGAGCTCCATTTTGGGATGACCATATAAAAATTTTCCAACCAAATTAAAATGACATGAGGAAGCAAGTTGAATGTCTTCAGCTTCTGTAAAAATTATGGCAGGCTTCCTATTCTTCTTAACAGGTTTCTT
>NEWO01000034.1:478942-517318 GCA_003013225.1 Phalaenopsis aphrodite | reverse complement strand
TGCTAGGGACGTCCCACTTTAGTCCTCCAGCCTCTAGTTCTCGGAAGTGAGCCGGCTAACAAATTAGTAAGATGAGTACCATTGGCCGTAGTAACCACAATATTATTCATCAAATTCCTAAGCTCAAGTAGATTTTCATTTTTCTTCTTCCTTCTGGACGTGTAAACCTGTCATTCCTCATCCGATGATTGACTCATTTGATCAGTAGATTCCAAAGATGGTCGGAGACAGTAGAAATATTTTGACCTGTATTATCAGTGATAGTTTCTAAGACAGGTGGGGTCTGAAGAATCTCTCTCCCTCACGATAGGAGGTTCCAAAGACGGGAAAGCTATAAGTGGGGACTGAATGGTTGACATATTGTCTGCGGGGAAAGTGACGTCTTCCGGGGTATCCTTCTGATGATCAATAGTGTCAAAAACTCGGAGTTGCGCGGTTCCGTCTGTGGGTCAAAATTCGCAGACCATTTCAGAATCTTCATTGCTCTGTTATCAATCCATAATATTCTTCTGGCAAATCAACGCATGTAAGCATCTTCATTACTAATTTGAATAAGAATGTGTCAAAAACTCGGAGTTGATCAGGAGGAGATGAAATCACAGTACCTAGCGGAGCAGTTTGATTTTTTGGACTGATGTGGGGGTGTAGATGATGACATTGAGAATTGGAGTGTCCGAACATACGACAGTTCGAACAATACGACAAAAAATGCTAAATCTCTACCTTCTGCTAATAGCTTTGGCGTTGTGTGCCCAACCAGATTTTCTTAGAAGCGGGTAAAGTGATCTCTTTCAACAAGTACTCTGGCTTCAGATGGACGGGAAAGATTAAAAGTAGGGATGTTCGTCTTTAGTGGTTTCACATAAGCTAATGCAATATAGTACAATACTTTTTGAGAAAAATAATGAAATTTCAGACCGAGGAGAATCCAAACTGGAATGATTGGCGGTTCCGTCTTTGGGTCAAAATTCGCAGACCATTTCAGAATCTTCATTGCTCTGTTATCAATCCATAATATCCTTCTGACAAATCAACGCATGTAATCATCTTCATTACTAATTTGAATAAGAATGTGTCAAAAACTCGGAGTTGATCAGGAGGAGATGAAATTACAGTCTCTAGCGGAGCAGTTTGCTTTTTTGGTCTGAGGTGGGGGTGTAGATGATGACATTGAGAACTGGAGTGTCCGAACATATGACAGTTCGAACAATACGACGGAAAATGCTAAATCTCTACCTTCTGCTAATATCATTGGTGTTGTGTGCCCAACCAAATTTTCTTAGAAGCGGGTAAAGTGATCTCTTTCAACAAGTACTTTGGCTTCAGATGGATGGGAAAAGTTAAAAGTAGAGATGTTCTTTTTTAGTGGCTTCACATATAGTACAATACTTTTTGAGAAAAATATTGAAATTTCATACCAAGGAGGCGAATTCAAACCGGAATGATTGGAGGTTCCGTCCGTGGGTCAAAATTCGCAGACCATTTTAGAATCTTCATTGCTCTGTTATCAATCCATAATATCCTTCTAGCAAATAAAAGCATTTAATCATCTTCATTACTAATTTGAATAAGAACGTGTCTCACATCTAATAGTCCAATATTCCACTTTCTAACAAGGTGCATAAGTTCAAATTCTTTGCGGATGAACTCAATTTTGGGATGACCATATAGAAATTTTCAAACCAAATTTAGATGATAGGAGGAAACATGTTGAATATCTTCAGCTTCTGTAAAAATTATGACAAACTTCTCATTCTTCTTAACAGGTTTCTTGGTGTCCTCCGCCCACTCAAACGAAGAAGGGAAAAATAACGATTTAGGTGTGTCTGAGGTGTGGACACCCGCAAGGGCAGCTGCATACGATCTGTCCAAAGCCATCCTCAAAGGTAGGTGCGACCTTCAGAGAAGAAAGCAGCTCTGCTCAATGAGGGGAAAAAGCTTTGAAAGAAAGAAGAGAGGACGCTGTGAGAAGGGACGGGCGCAGAGAAGCCTCAGAAATCGCGAGCTGTACTCGCGAGAGGGAGCTGCAGAGCAAGGAAAGACGTGAGACGAGCCGCAGAGGAGGAGAGACGGGCCGCAGAGCGAAGACGCGATGAGATGCGTCTTAGAGCCGGAAGCGGGGAAGACGAACTGAAATGAGCGCGCGAAGCCGTAATGTTTCAAAGCTGGAAAAGAAGAAGACGAAAGGAATCAAGCGCGAAGACGAGCGAAGCCGTAATTGTTGTTAGGGTTAGCCATCGGGCAAAACCCTAGCAGAGTCGAGCGGGAAGGAAGAAGAAGACGGCATATATGATATTTTTATTTTATATATATATATATATATATATATATATATATATATATATATATATATATATATATATATATAAATTTAATTTAATTATTTTGAGCCAAAATGAGCTGAACAGGATGAACATATCTTTATTCGTGTTCGGCTTGTTTATATATCGATCACAAAAAAATGTGTTCGTGTTCGGCTCACAACTGCAAACGAATCGAACACGAGCTTCTTAACGAGCTGAACATTAACTGTTTGCGAACAACGCTCCTTTTTGACAACCCTATTCATGGGATTATTGCAATCTCACAAGCAGGATAAGAGGGATTTTCACGTTTTTCTTGAATAGCGGAAATTTTCTCGCATGCTTATTCATTGCGAGGCCATGGACCTTAGTCAATATTAGGGTTAATTTGCTTTAGAAACTATATTTCGGTTTTGTTTTAAACTTGTTATGCAAACTTCAACTTTTATTTGTGTATTTTTGAGATTATATTATTTGATTTTTATCTTAAGAGTGTTGTATCCTCTTCCTTTTGCACGATGCGTGTTATAGCTTGTTTCAGAACAGGTTGTGAACCTCCTTGCCATATGTTCCTAGCCGTTTTGTGGTTCTCCCCGCTGTTTTCATCCTTTCTCTTGTTTTAATTATTCTCTCCCATTTTTTTGCTTCTTATTTCCCTAAACTGCTATACAATCTTTGAGAACTATAGCTTTTACTTTCTTACTTCCTTTCAAAACATTTAGAATTTTAATAATTATTGTATGTCTTAATATCTTGGTTTTATTTTCATTTTTTTAAAGTAAATTTTCTTTGTTGACAAAGTCAACACTATGTGTGATATATTTCTTGGCTTTTTTTTTGTTGACAAAGTCAACAGTAGCTTTAAACTTCAAATATACCCAGCTTAACTATTGATATTTGAAGTTGAAGCTTTCAATTTTAAAATTTTATTATATTATCAGTCTCATTATTTCCTATCGTTTTTTACATTTTACTGTTGATATATGAATCCATAGCTTTTGCTTTGTATTGTGTAGTTAAAATTCTTTTGGAAACATCCTACAAGTTTAGGAGGACTTTATTTTTTTTTCTAAGCATGAAAACAGTACTCGTAATTATTAGTTTAAATTTTGAAACCTGTTGGTTTTCTCTTTTTTAATTTAGTTATATCTTTTGCAATATTAAATTATGTTATAAAATCATTTATATCTTCTCACATAATATGTTTATCTCATCCATTATGAATTCCATCATTAGTCATGTTACTAAAATCTATTTATCTATTTTGGTCACTATCAATGCTCATCTTCTTTGTTATTTGCTGTAATGATTTTTCGCTCTGCAATTAATCTTCTGAACTTCTAATCCGACTTGAGAAGTTTTAAATAATGTTAATTTACTTTATTGTTTCTTCTTTTCGATCTCTATTCAAAATTGTCTTTCTCTATTTCCAAGCATATAATAACTTGTAATTTTTCATTATGTTTGAATATTGTGCTTTATTTAATCTATAGTTGTTTTAAGCTTTTATTTATCTTTTCATTATAGCTACTACTATAAATTTATGTTGGTGATATCCTAGTTATTCTTGACTATTTCTTTTCATATTAATCGGGTTATGTTATATAGCACATCACTTGTAAGTGATGTCCTATCCAAGTCTTTCTCATTTTCACAACTCAGTTGGGTTTGGTCATCTTGCTTTGCTTCTGCGGAATACAACTTGCACATTGAAGAACCTTTGACATAGGTTTTTGGTTTATCAATCAACTTAAACGTTAATCTCAATCTTTTTTATTCAATCATTGCACCAAGTTAAAGTTTTCATGTCAAGGTTATTCAGGATTTGTATAACTGCATTCTATATATGAATTTTGTTATAAAAAAATATATATCTTGATAATATATCTTCATTTTCAACAAATGACCTTTTAACATCAAGTGCTGGCAACAATTTATCATAGGAAAATGTTGAATGGTTTCCTCATTTTGGTGCTTCCGAAGAACCATCTATCACCATTACTTGGTGGCTTTTTCTAGGGAATTATTGTTGAAGTGTAAATGATTGTTTCTTCGTTTCCAAAAGAGGTGTGGATTGACTTATCATCTTGTGGTAAATTCAA
Organism: Phalaenopsis aphrodite; assembly: GCA_003013225.1. Classification (NCBI taxonomy): domain Eukaryota; kingdom Viridiplantae; phylum Streptophyta; class Magnoliopsida; order Asparagales; family Orchidaceae; genus Phalaenopsis; species Phalaenopsis aphrodite. The sequence continues at coordinate 512,913 of NEWO01000034.1, read as the reverse complement.
AATTATCCCCACTTATGCTTTTTTCCAAAATCTTTGTGCACAAGTATTCCGATTGCTTCAATGCCCATTCAGATTTAAGGAAGCCAAATGTTTAGGCTAAGAGATACACTCATATGGCTAAATCATTATTCCAAAGTGATAGTTGCTTCTTTATCAGCTTAGGTTTCCATTTAGTATCAGGGACTAATTAATTTTCCTTTGAAAGCTAAAACTATTGTGCTTACCCATGCTAGTATTACACTATCACTATAGTATTATTTATCTTACTTGCAAATAATATCTTAGATATTGATCCTTCTACTCTGGGAGGTCATTAGCCCCCATCTTTTGGTGAAGACAAAGATGGTCATGATTTGCAATATCCTTTTTCTTCTGACAGAATTATTTGAGTGATGATTTGTTTTGGATATGGAGGTTTTGTATTTTATTCACCATAAAAGGCAGAAATATGATAATAAAAGCTTTCACTCTCATGTTTTCACCAAAATTTAAGTTAGTTAATCTAATTGTGTTCGTAAATTGTGACGGTTGTTTGTGCTCCATGCTATCTTTATTCATATATATTTTTTCTATGAAAATTCTTGTGAATTGCTCCCGTTGTACTTGTATGATTATCTAATTATAAAATTGCGTTTTAAAAAAAATATCATGGGAAAAATGTTGAAAGATTTGGTTAAGAACTTTGAATACATATAGAAGTGGAAATTTAACAGCGTGAATTGATTCATATTTATTCTCAGCTATTTCCTTGTGTTGATGATTATAATTTTTTGATATACCGCTTTTTTGCTGTAGTCAGGAAATGGAAGCGAGCAGCTTCTAAATGCTTCACTGGGTTCTGTGGAATACATTGCCTCATTAGGTAAATCTGTTGATGAATCTGATAAGATTAAGGAGGCTGTCAAGACATCTGCTTATGGAAGCAACTTTGTTCAAGCAGCACTTTCAGTTAATAAGAAGGTACAATGCCTCACATTTTGAAATTAAAATAATTTTTTGAATTTGATATGATCGTGGCTTCCTTAGATGATAAAAGCTAGAGATATTTCTGCTACCATTTTCCATACCATTTTATTAGAGTAATACGCTGCTAGGTTATATAAGATCATTAATATATAATGGTTTGGCCTTGTATATTTCGTGTACTTGAGCGCTTTTCTTAAAATACAAATTTTCAGTTTTCTCTTTTCATCAGCTTTAGTTTTTGGGTTATGGTTCGTACATATAAGAAATACAACAATTTTTTTTTTTTTTCATCAGCTTTAGTTTGTGGGTTATGGTTCCGACATGTAAGAAATACACAAGTTTCCTTCATGTACTTTCACACACACACACCCAAAAAAAGGGGGAATTTTACATGCATAGCACACCAAACATATATAATTACATACCTCAAATCTCAAACATTTAATTTACAAATAAAACACCTAAAACTACTTTAACCCTCAAAACTCACACCCGCGAGAACTCCGTTTATAATTCTGTCATCTGTTCGTTTCTCTCCCAGCAGCAGCATTGATTCATTATTTCCCATCTCCTTCCTCTATTTAGGAGAACAATTCAAACCCTTACAGGAACTTCTCTGTTGTTTGGTTCGCCAAATTCTACCTCCCCTTCCAGTCTTTACCAGAAATTCCTGTTGCTCTTGCTATTGTCTTTCTATGAACTATCAATCAAGAATCACAGAAATCAGGCAGTTGAATTAGGAGTTTCCTATAATTAGGAGCTTACTCATTTAAAATAGTTTGCAAATTTCTCTCTTCTGATTTATTTCTTGAGATTTGGAGCAGCAGCATTTCATGAGATTTTATGAGCCATTTGCATCGCTGAACATGAATTGTGAAACTTTGCCAACGAAACAATTTGTTTTTTATTGTCTAGCTCCATGATAATTTATAAAGTCATGAAAATTTTCAGGTGACGCTCTTCCACTTTGAGGATGAACCACGCCCTGGTGTTGCGGAGGTTCTTTCTACATTAAGAGACAAAGGAAAGCTTCGATTAATGATGTTGACTGGTGATCATGAATCAAGTGCATGGAGAGTTGCCAAAGCTGTGGGTATCAATGAAGTTCATAGCAATCTGAAGCCTGAGGATAAGCTCAATCATGTCAAAAAATCATCAAGAGATGCAGGCAATTTTCTACTTTTCTGATTAAATGGAATAAAATTTTGTGATTTTCCCTCCATTTTTTTCTTTTGCAAGGATCAGCAAAATGTTCCCTTAATACCACTATATTCACTTGATTAACTTATATTTTTCGGGTGCAATCCACTTAAGTAGATACACTGGGTTGTATTTCTTTCATTAAATCTATCCCTTTGCAATTACATTATTTACTAGGTTGTGTTTGCACTAGAATCATGCACCATTGATATTTTAATTACAATACTTATTATATTTGATTATTTAATTAGAATCTTGCCAATATGGATATTTGCCTATTCCACATTTCAAGCTCATGTATAATCTCACAATGATTTAAAATTCCTTTGAGCAAAACCAACTCTGAATAAATCATCCTGGATCAGCAATTTCAATTATTTGTTTATTAGCCTGTTTTATTAGCTGTATTTTTAGATTGCGGGTTTTGTGATTCTAGGTGGAGGTTTGATAATGGTGGGTGATGGTATAAATGATGCCCCTGCTCTTGCTGCTGCAACAGTAGGTATAGTGTTGGCTCAGCGTGCTAGTGCGACGGCCGTAGCTGTAGCAGACGTTCTGTTATTGCAGGACAATATTTCATCTGTTCCATTCTGTATTGCTAAAGCTCGTCAAACTACTATGCTGGTGATTATTGTATTTTGCCTTTCTTTTTCAGTATTTTGGATATCTATCCCTATGTGGTTCTCTGAGTCTTCTCCTTGCAGGTCAAGCAAAGTGTGACATTGGCTTTGTCATGCATCATATTCGCTTCTTTGCAATCTGTATTAGGTTTTCTTCCGCTATGGTTAACGGTACGCTTTCATCAAAATTATGCTTGTTTATGAAATTAGTTTCAAATTTTCGACTTTCTTACTTGGCCAACTGTTTCATTATGTCGTCTAGTGCGATGCAAATGCAACCCTTAGGGGTTGTTTGAGACGACTTTTATTTTTTGTTTTCTATTTGTTTTGTTTATGTTATGAGCTTAGCAGCCAAACAGCTACCAAACAAAAAGCCCGAATTCATAATGGCAAAATATTATTTCTTTGATTCCATCTCAAGTTATTATCAAAGCAAATGAGTTTTACAAAGATTACTAATATGTTATATTTTAAGTTAGTTATGATTTATCTCATACTCACAAGTTATAACTACTTTTATTTTAGGTTCTCCTGCATGAAGGAGGCACCCTTCTTGTCTGTCTCAACTCCATCCGTGCTCTGAACGAACCCACCTGGTCATGGCGAGACGACCTCTGGAGCCTTCTTAGCAGATTAAGATCCATATTGACAATGCTAATCGAAAAGAGCTCGCGGTTTGGTGGTAATATCCAACCAGCTCCTTTATAAATAATATTATTCCACTTCTCCCCTCTAGTTACCTTCCAGAGGTTTTATTACAGATTAGAGGTATTTTTGCATAATTTTAAGAGATCCTTTGTTACTTGCCTAGTCTTGTATTGAAATGGACGGCTTGGTGCTTGTGTGAAGTTACTGTTGCCCTCACTATTGCCCTTTCAGTGCAGCATGTTTTTCACCAGTGACCTGTGCATATAAGTACTATATAGTCAATATTCATATGTAATATATAGTTGATTATCAATAATCTTGCACCAGTTTGTAATAACCCAGAACTGCTTATATAAAGCAGGACATGATTTGTCCTCTTCCCAAATCATTTAATTCAATAATTTAGGGGCAGATCCCTTTTATTTTTTGTTTTTTATTACACACAGACCACCCTGAACATTGCTATTTGCAAATTAACCGCCCCATCGAACCGCTGTATTTATGCATGCCACCACGATGTATTGAGAATTTGATAAAAATGAAAAATACGGGTTGGATTTTAGGGGAATTTACTTATATACCACACAATTCTTTTATGTTTGCATATTTAACATCCAATCTCTAATATTTGTCTATATAACGCCAAATTTTTAATTATCTTATTAAAAATACATTTTCAATATGATTTTATAACTATTAACATTATATAAATATCAAAATTTAAGTATCCAATTTGTTTATATGTATATATATAAATATAATGTGGACGGCCATATGAATGTGTTTTCTTCGTTGTCTTGTTGTCTTATTGAGCGTCATTTTTTATTTAACATCTATAGTTTTTTTAGGTCCTTCTCCTAATTGAGTTATCAAATGGATATATCCATTTCACATTTTATCTCTAAGTGTAAATTCATTCATCCACTTGAGCATTCTTATTTCAACAACACTTAATGTTATCTTCTCTTGTTACATGCCAGCATTTTGCGCAAGAAAGCATTGTAGGCCACAGTATCACACAACCATCTTATAAAATATTCATTCAAGTGGAAGCGGTATTTTTCTATCAAACAATATATTAGATGCATCCCTCTGCTTCAACCATCAAACTTAACTACATAATCATCTATATCAACATCAATTTGAACAATAGATCAGGAATGTCTTAAACGTTCTCTCTTTTTAATGACTTGGTCACCTAATGTTAGTATCCTGCCGCTGGATTTACTACTATTGGAATTATGTTTTCATGTAATCAATTTTAGATTTACTCAAATGAAAGCCACCTAATGTCAAATGATATCTCACTAACTTCATTACTTAGTCACCTAATGTTACAACCTTGCCATTAAATTTAAATTATTGTTAAGTTTAGAGATGATAAATTTTTGTACTTTATAAAATATTGAGTTAGTGAGATTTCATTGGTTTCACCAATCTTAATTTTTATCTCATGACTTCAATTTTTATTAGAAAAATAGGCATCATAACTTGCTACATTTTAATCATAATGGACTATTTTGTACTACTTGTCTCTTTGATTTCACATGTCATGCATCACCCACTCGATTTGGCTTATTTTTTTTGGTAATATAATTCTAAATTATTAGATAATATACTTCGCTAAGATTGTGCTTTTAGATATGTAACACCTAAAATTTAATTTTTTACATACATGTCATTTTATCTAAAATGATGATGTTTATGAAGCAACATCAATGAGGGGTAGTATGAATGCAAAAGGTAAAGTTTAGGCTTTAGGATATATAAAAAACATAGGAATTGGGTGGTATTATGTAAATGCCCAAAATTTTTATGAATAGAGCGTATAAAGGGGAGAAAGAAGAAACATTAACGAGCAGTAAAGAGTGTAACCCTTTTATTATGAAAACCTCTTATTTGTAGACACGAGACATTGGTTTTATAAAATTTTAGATCAACCCCTCATCATTAGCTTTTTTGGAGAGGTCTTTTAGTAAGTTACAAGGATATTGAATACAATAAGATTGGTCAAATCGTATGGTTAGTGGGAATCTCGTCGATCGATCGCTCCACATTTACTCCGTCGATATTTGATCCTGGATAGAACCGTGTGGCGATCGGTCTGATGAAAACCGTTCATTATTTCGATGGGCAAAGTCCTTTGATACGCTCACAGCATCTAATCCATCTGATTCATTAATTTTAGGCTTTTCTCGTCAACTTCTGATACGCCGTCATCTGGCAATTGTCCTTTGTTGATAACTTAGAACGATCGATCATTCAATCGATCACCCTTTTCTTCTGAACCGTCTGATTGTTCTGAGATATGTGCCAACATATTTTTGTTACATACAGACACTTAAAATTTGATATTTATATTTATAACACATTTTAGTATCATAAACATATATATACATATATATATATATATAAGGAATGACCTCAGGCTATTATACGAGTCCCGACCATCTCCGATGCACCTAACAATTCGAGTACCACACTCTCCACCTGGGGAATCTAATCTTAGACTAGAGGGGACTTACAACTGATAAGCAGATGCTCGATCAACTGATCTGAGTACGCGGCACACCTTTAAATGCCCATTTGAACAAATCTTATTACACACATATATGAGTTGCCTGATCTGCCAATTTGAACAAATCTTATTTTGCATATATTACTTGCATCGAATCTCAATAATCCCAAATTATACGTGCTCTACTGTGCCCTGATTAATTTGGGGATCAAATCAATTATAATAGTTGTTTTTATAAGGCGCATTTACATACATATCACACAACTCTTATGCATTTATACTTTTCACCCCCCAAAACTTACATAATTACACAAATAGCACACAAATGGTTAGTATTGCATAAACATTAAGACTAATTATTTCTTAAAAGTAAAATACATATTTTCATGCACAAGTTATTTATTTTTCTACCCTCAACCCAAGTGCAAAAGTGAAGTTCGATTTTATTGATAAATTAAATTGATCATATTTTAACTATTCTATCGACTCGTAAGCTAAGTCTAATTGATATTAATTCTTAACTATATATTTAATAAAAGAACACCCGACTAGTTTCTATATGAGTAAACTACTATTGGTACAACTTTCAATTATGACTTATGTGACCAATTGACGATAATATAATCATCAACCATGATTTATGTGACCAACTATTACTGTTACAACTCCCAACTACTGCTTCTGCGACCAAATATTGTTATTGTTGTCACTTACTATAATCTTCATGATCAACTATATTTGTTGTAGCCCAATTATGACTATCATAATTGAACTACTATTGAACATCTCTAATTATCAGTATCATAATTCTGTCTTCTCTAATTTAGAAGAAGAATGAAACAACGTACTTACAATTATATAGTGGATTAGTTTCATCTGACTAAACCGCATGATTTTTTTTTCTTTCTAAGATTTTCTAACGTAAGAAATCTTAATGTCAGCTCCTACCACTTTTGATTATATGTATGTGTAAGATCTTAGCGTAATGCTAAAACATTAAATTATTACTCTACTGCTTTGAAGCCCTGAATTTTACAGCTTGCAAAAGAAAATTTTTTTATTTTCAACCAAATAGTTAAAAATATTAAAATCTCATTTGAGAAATTAAAATTTCCCCTTTTTCTTCTAAAAAAATAAAATTTCACCCCAAAAGCATTAAGCCAAACCACAAATAAGAATCAACGGTCATTTTTTTCACTCCAATGCGCGCATTTCAGTCCTTTGAAAAGGAGCTAAACATGGAGTTATATGTAGAGGTTTACCTAAGTTGACTTGGCGTACTCACCCTTAATTTTAGCTTATTTAATTAATTAGGATTAAGAGAAACTCATTTATTTAAACAAGAAACTCATTAATCATATGATAATAATAATAATTTAAAATCAAATATCAATTGTAGTAAAATTATAAAAAGAAAAAAAAAATTGATTAATAAAAGTTTATTTGAGATTATGGGTCAGTTTGCTACAACGTTTAATGTGCGGTGTGGTTCGAGCTATGAATTCTCTCGTTTGGAAACAGTGGCACGACAGCTTCATTGTGGAAGTGGATGTAAACGTGGGCTGCAGGTATCATTTTACGTTCTGTGTTTCTTATTTCATTTCTGCCCTCCCTGCCTTCACACGTGTATGCCCTAGCTCCTTCGTGTCTCTGCCTCTTTTACTTCTCTACCTCTCTCAAATTGAGGTACTCCCATTTCTGCTGCCTCTCACGTGTCTCTGCCCCCCCTAAACCATCTCCTATCTACCGTCTGTGCCGTAAGAAGTGGGCAATGAAGTTTATGGCAATGTGAAGCCTAAGGATAAGCTCAATTATGTCAAAATACCTTCATTACATGCAACCAATTTACTACTTTCCAGATTAATTGGAATAAGACATATTTACTTCATGATTTTTTAATTTTCTTTCAACAAAATGTTCCCTTAATGCCACTTTATTCACTTGTTTAATGAATATATTTTTGGTGCAATAGTATATACAGTCAGTAAATCTGGATGTTAGATACATAAATACATATGAATTGTGTAGTATGAATGTAAAAGCCCCTTAAATTTAAATATTTTTACTCATTTATTATATTTTTTTTGTAATTTTTTCATCTTTTTCCTTAAATTATCATTATGTCACTATTGTTATTTTTAAATCTTGCTTCACCTTTATTTCAAAAATAAATAAATAAATCTTGGGTAACCAAACTTTAGAAAAAGAAAAAAAAAATATTACGTGTAGAGTCTGTATGTATCAGACTCTAAAAGCATCGTGATGTGTGACACATTTAAATTAAGTCATAACACAAGAAGGGTACAAAATTTGTATCCACAGGGTACAAGCAGGGTACAAGTTCTGTACCTTGCTTATGCCCGGGGTACAAGCAGGGTATAAGTAGGGTGCAAAATTTGAACCTTCGGGTGCAAAACTTGGACCCTCGGGGTATAGCCATTCACTCAATTGCAATAATTATATTAATAAGAGCCATTCACATACATCGCACCCAATCCTCATGTATTTATATATCTCACACTCAAAATTATTATATTCAACAAGTAACACTTATTTTCTTATAAAAGTTAAGTACATATTCTTCAGTCACCACTTAAAACGCCCAAATGCCACGAGAAAATCCTTTTGAACATACACTTATATTGTTGCATGCTAAAAAAAAAGATAAGAGTTAAAATGAAAATTATTTGAGTTCTAATTTTAACAAATGTATAGCTAAATTGAGCATCTCTGCAGTAAAAATCAAACGACATCGAAAGTAATTTAATCCAGATTCAAATAAGCTCAAATCGAACACTTGAAATATAATTGAAATTTTTGAAAAATTAATTGAAATGCAAAACAATATCTAAACTTGACATGTTTATAGTCAAATCTAATAGCTCGACAAAAAAAGAACTTAATGAGCGCAAGTTAATTTAATGTTGAGGATGTTAAGACACTTAAATATTACAATAATAATATGAATTATATATAATGTTTTTAATTAAATTTACTAAAATGTCATTTTTAAAATTATTTGTAGAATTATATGCAATGCCATAATATGCATTTTGAGGAAAAAAGTGATTTTTTGTTACTTCAAATAAATAGTTGAGAAATCCCTAGAAAAAAGTTCAAATTAGAAAATGACCACACTCTACTTTATGATCAAGTGAAGTGTAATTTTAAGACAAACCAATCGATACAAAAAGGTCCTCTAATCTTAGTCCAAGTGAGACCAGATCATGCACTTAAAGCATGATAAAAAGTTTTGAAACATACTTCGGAAGACCAAATGATCTCTAAATCTGAAAAGTTCATAGTCAAGTCAAACGTTATGATGAGACGAATTTAACATGTCTTAGATCACTTGATCCTCACATCATTAGGTCACTTATGAGTCATATATATATATATATATATATATATATATATATATATATATATATATATATATATATATATATATATATATATATATATATATGTTAAATCGTTGTGCAATACTAACACATAAAATTATTCTTTTACCACCATGTATTTTCTACAACAAAAAATTAATCTTATTTATTTATATTTTTAATCTATTGGGTTTATTAAATATCAAAATTGATCCTAAATCAATAAATAAATATTAAGCTTTTAGTTTCAACCGAACCCATGAAATGAATTTCATCCAAACTGACTTTTTATTCGACGCCATAAAAATCTGTTTTTTATTTTTGAAACCGTTTTTATAATGCCCGGTTTTTACGAGGCAGCAGCACGACAATTGATGCAATCATATTCTCCTTTCATTTCCTTCATTAAAAAAACCCTCCCGGCAGTTGCTTCCGTTTCCCCTCGTCTCTCGGTACACGACAAAGCCTTCTTCCTCCCAACTTCTCCACTTTGCTCAGTACCGTACCACCTTCCTCCCTCCCAACTATGTAGCCCAGCCAGAAGATTCGCGTGTCGTCGTTTCTGCTCTTTTCTCCTCTTCAATGGCGATCAAGGCCGCCGCCGACGATACGGAGCCCCTCCTCGTCGAGCACAAATCAACCTCACAGCTCGCTCTCGTCGGCTCACGTGTCTTCCCTATCGAAAGCCTCGACTTTGAGTACTCCTTCTACGTCCTCCTCCTCCCTGCCCCCTGTATTTTTATTCTTTTCCCGATCAATGAATTGAGTAACGAATGTGCGGCGCAGGATCGCGGAGAACGTGCTAGTGAACCAGGATCGGCGTGCGCGCAATGGCCGAGTTGAGATATTTCGGAAATTGTTCCTCAAATGGACACTCTGCTTCCTAATCGGCATCTTCTCCGCCTGCGTAGGGTTTTTCATCAACCTTGCTATTGAGAACATCGCAGGCGTCAAGTTCGTCGTTACTTCCAACATGATGCTTGCCAATAGGTGCGAGATGGTTGATTTTCGCGGAGTTATCTTCTTATTTTTACTGATTTGAATGGCTTGATTCGGCGCATTTGGTAGGTATCTGTGGGCGTTTGGGGTATTTGCAGCTTCGAATTTTGCGCTGACGATGTTTGCGGTGATCATCACCGCCTACATTGCGCCGGCGGCGGCGGGATCGGGGATACCGGAGGTGAAGGCTTATTTGAATGGCATTGATGCTCCGGAGATATTCTCATTCCGAACTCTGGTTATAAAGGTGCAGCTTTGAGTTCTTCTGCTCGCCATTATTCTATTTTGTAACAGAAGTTTTTTGTTTTATTCAGATCATTATGAAGTTTTTTGGTTCATTGTCATTATGGATAACATGGTTAATCATTTAACAATATTATATAGTTGTAAAATTTATTTTATAAGAGCGATGGTTCTTATGATTTAGATGTCGGTTGATCAACTTTGGACTTAAATAACATGGATAAATTATTATTTGAATTGTCAGACAGCTGAATTTGAAATTACAGCCTAAATTAAAAGACTTACTTTTGAAAAAAAGTTTCTTATCATTATTTCCATTAGTCTTTTTTTCTTTGCATTAACAAGTAATAAAATCATGAAGTAATGGGATTGGCTTTGATGTATTTCTTTCCATGCAGATTTCTGGTTCCATCAGTGTTGTTTCCTCATCGCTCCATGTGGGTAAGGCAGGTCCAATGGTACATACCACAGCATGCATTGCTTCTTTGCTGGGGCAGGTAGGATCTCACGAATTCCGGCCGACATGGCGGTGGCTTAGGTGTGTCGAGAACGATAGGGATCGGCGAGATCTGGTGACATGTGGAGCAGCAGCTGGAATTGCTGCCGCCTTCCGCGCACCGATTGGCGGAGTGCTTTTTGTGCTTGAATCATTATGTTCATGGTAAAATCTGCTTTAGTCGTCTTGTTTAATGTGAAACCGTTCAAGTAAAATAAAGCTAAACTTTTAAACACCGGGACTTCTTTTGGTGTCACTGTTGGAATTTCATTGAAAACTCTAAATTTAAGCATGCTTGTGCAACCCTCCAAGTGAAATGAAGCTAAACTCTTAAACATATAGGCATTTTTTTGTGTCACTGTTGGAATTTCATTAGAAACTCCAAAGTTCAGTGTGTTTGTGCTGGAGCACTCCTGTGATGAATGATCTTCTTGGAAGTAACACCAATATGACAAAATCATGAGGTCATTAGGCCCAAGCGGTTAATATTTTGATGGATGAAAGTTTGTGTTGTTACATTTTGTTTAGATCTTGAAACCCTCCAAGTAAAATGAAGCTGAAATCTTAAATATCTAGGCATTTTCTTGTGTCACTGTTGGAATTTCATTGGAAACTCCAATGTTAAGTGTGCTCGTGCGGGAGCACTTCTGGGATGAGTTATCTTCTTGGAAGTAAAACCAATAGGACAAAATCATGAGGCCATTAGGCCAAAGTGGACAATATTTTGATGGATGAGAGTTCGGTCTGTTACATTGAGTTTAGTTCGTGTTTTTTTTTTTTATTTTTTTTTTTATTTTTTTTATTTTATAATTCTTCGCCTTATATTTCGGTACATGCATTATAGCATATATTTTGCTTAATATCATTTTTGTGCTTGTCACCCTCGTGTAAAGTGAAATACTGACTTTTGTTATTCTATTAATTGCATTGCACCTTCATGATGGAATATTATTCTATTTTTTGTTGTGAGGACATTCCTCTTCATCGTGTTTTTGTTTTTGAACTAGCGTTTTTTTCATTTTCCATGTGAAACAACAGCTTTAGTTCCCAAGCTGATAATCTCATTTAGGATTTTTATGGGAGGAGAGCTTATGATATTAAGTCTGTTTTTAACTCTAGGAATTCTAGTGGAAACTAATGAAATTAAAAGAGTTAAAAAGCTTAAATAAATGATTGGGAGTTCATAATCAAATTATAAATTATTGATAATACATTTCTTTTTCTCGACAATTCTTCAATCCCAACAAAAACTAAAGGTTTGGTAATGCAAAACAACTTTATTTGTGAGCTTATATGTGTTGTAGTAGTAAGATGTATGAATTGCCCCTACAAGTGGTGCCATGACTCATGTAAAGGTTTTCATTGTACTTAATAATGCTTCTTAACAGCTTTATTTCTGCTGAACTTTCTTGTTGTTTTTGACCAACTATTGATTCATTTGATAACATGTATGCATAACTTATGGCTGTTTTTTGTCCTTTTATTTCATCATTTCAGGTGGAGATCCAAACTGCTATGGAGATCATTTTTCACAACAGCTGTTGTTGTTTTTGTGCTTAGGGCTCTTATTGATTTCTGCAGAAGTGGCAAATGCGGCTTATTTGGAAAGGGAGGGCTTATAATGTTTGATGTGACTGAAGAGACTGTTTCATATCATCTTGTAGACTTACCTCCGGTTATTGTTCTGGGAGTCATTGGAGGCATTCTTGGGAGTTTGTACAATTTTCTCTTAGACAAGGTTCTTCGATTCTACACTCGAATCAATGCGTACGAATCATTCTCATCTTTTCTCTCACCAAATTGATTTTTTTTTTTCTTTTTCCCCATCATAGTTATTTAGATTTACCAGTTAGCACGAAAACAGTCTTACACGCAAGAGAATGAATCTTTTTGCAGGAAAGGTCGCTCATTTAAGTTTCTTCTTGCTGCCTGTGGCTCCATTTTCACCTCTTGCTGTCTCTTTGGCTTACCATGGCTAGCATCTTGTAGAGCATGCCCAGGTGGCATATCTGAAGCTTGCCCAACAATCGGAAGATCCGGAAACTTTAAGAAGTTTCAATGCACCATGGATCACTTCAATGATCTAGCTAGCTTATTCTTCAACACCAATGATGACACAATAAGAAATCTCTACAGTGCTGGCACAGATAGAGCCTTCAGAAAGTACTCGATCTTTCTCTTCTTTGTCACCTCCTATTTTCTTGGAATTGTGAGCTATGGCCTTGTTGCTCCTTGTGGCCTTTTCATGCCTGTCATTTTGATTGGTGCAACTTACGGACGCCTCATTGGAATGCTCATGGGCTCGCACTCAACTCTCGATCACGGCCTCTTCGCTGTGCTCGGTTCCGCCTCTTTTCTGAGTGGGACGATGCGAATGACTGTTTCCGCGAGTGTTATTCTTCTTGAACTAACGAATAATCTCCTCTTGCTTCCTCTCGTGATGCTCGTCACTCTCATATCCAAAACCGTGGCAGATTATTTTAATATGAACATCTACGACATGCTTATCAAACTAAAAGGATTTCCTTTTCTTCATAGACATGCGCATTCCTACATGAGGCAGCTTAGAGCTGGCGATGTTGTTACAGGTCCCTTACAGATGTTTAATGGTGTGGAAAAAGTTGGTAACATACTTCACATTTTGAAGACAACTACTCACAATGGATTTCCTGTGATCGATAAACCTCCGGTTTCGGATTCGCCTGTACTGCACGGCTTGATTCTTCGCTCTCACCTTCTAGTGCTGTTGAAGAAAAGATGTTTTCTTTCTTCTTCTGATACAGCTTCTAGTTTTGAGCATTTCTCAGCTGATGATTTTGGGAAATGGAGCTCAGGCAGGCTTGATGGTATTGATGAAATTGTGTTAACAGAGGAAGAGATGGAGATGTTTGTGGATCTGCATCCATGCACGAATACTTCGCCTTATACTGTTGTCGAGACGTTGTCTCTGGAGAAAGCTCGCGAGCTTTTTCTTGAAATCGGTCTGAGACACCTTCTGGTTATTCCAAAGCTCCATTCTGTAAGAGTTCTTCGCTCAAAATTTGATCTTTTTGCATATCTGCCCGAGTAATTTTGTTAAAAGTCATGATTTTGATATTTGATTCAAAATCATGTATAGATTTGCATAGTTAATTTTCTGTTTCTTTTCGGTGCTGCAGAGGATGCCTGTGGTGGGGATATTAACAAGGCATGATTTCATGCCAGAGCATGTTCTTGGTTTGCATCCTTTTCTGATGGGAAGGAGGAGAAAGCTGTCTGCTGAATTTTCCAGAGCTATCTGCTGATAACTTATAGGAAGATTTACATATATACCTCTTAATTCCTATGCATTTACATTTCTAAGTCCCAAACCTCTATTTTTACATATATGCCACTTTACCTATCTATGAAACTATATTTCATTTTTAAAAGTTAAAAGATTAGTTTTTTTGATGTGATATAAATGATTTGGGCGGTATAAATGTATAAAAGCATAGTTTAGATATGTAAATACATAAGAATTGGGTGGTATGTGTGTAAATTCAGACCAATCTTTAAAAAAACAAGCAAGTTTTGGAAACATACAGGAATCTTCATTATGCTTAAAGATTGAAGAGGCCCAACCATAACTCTTTCGAAATCTCTTAGTGGATCTGTTCTGCTACTTGCAGGTTCAGATTGTCTGACAGTTCAGATGAATCTGAAAGAAGGCTTTTTCTTCACTATTGTATGTTTTTTTTTCTTTTCTCCTTCAGCGTCAAAAGGAAGGTTGTTTTTGTAATTCCTATTTTATGTTGTACTATTTGATATAATAAGTAAGTTTTAGGAAAAAGAGTGAGGGCGGATTATGCAGATTAGATTTTTCCTGTTCTTTAAGACACTTTCAGCAGTCAATTTGATCAAATTTTTACTTGGTTGAATTTATGTTCATCGGTATATATATGGCTATTAACGATCCGATTTCAAATTGAGCTGGGGTCAGCTCCAAATCGGCTTGGTTGGATTGAGTGCGGCTTGAAATTGGCTCGTGTCTCGTGGCTCGTTATGTTTGATTTCGAGCCAGCTCCTCAGCTTCAAATGGAATCAAGCTTGATCTGGTTTGGAGTCGAAAGAAGCTGGCTCAAATTCAGTTATTTGGATGTGTTCCGGCTTTAAATTGGCTCATGGATCATGGCTCGTTATGTTTGATTTTGAGCTGGCTCAGCTTGAAATGGAATCAAGCTTGATTTGGTTTCAAGTCGAAAGAAGCTGGCTCAAATTCAGTTATCGGGATGTGTTCCAGCTCGAAAACGGCTCGATTCGATTCAAATTTGAAAGAGCTGGCTCAAATTGAGTATTTCGGTTATGTTCCAGCTTGAAATCGGCCTGTGGTTTGTTATATTCGTTTTTATTTAGCAATATGAGCATAAGATGTGACGTACGGTGCATACGATAGATATCTTACGTATTTTTATTTCTAACATCGTATATTTATTTTTATATGTATTACACTCAAATCATTAACGTCACGGCCAAAATCTCACTATTTCTAAAATTTTGGAATTGAAATGCTCGTGGTAAAACTTATGACACCAAAATGTTGCAAATGTCATATATGTAAATGTCAAACTTTGGCTGTTGGATATTAGATATGTAAATACATAAGAATTATGTGGTATGTATGTAAGTTTCCCATTTACTTAAAAGGTTTGTTTATGAAGTATAGGGCATCTTATAATCATATAGTAAAATTTGTCTTCTATGGGTATTTTTGTAAATATATTGATAAATAATCAGCACAAATACTTTAATTATAATTTATTAAAAGAAGACATACATACCACTCACTTCCTATGTATTTACATATCTAACACCAAAAATTCAATTTTTTACATATATGCCAAATTATTTATACATGAAAAAATATGGTTCACTTTTAAAAGTTAAAATAATGATATTTTTGATGTGATGTGAAAGATTTAGACTTTATGAATATAAAAAATAAAATTTAAGTATTAAATATGCAAATATTAAAAAATAGTTGGTACATATGTAATTGCCCCAAGAATTTTTTTCCTTCGACTCAATATACCTTTGGTTTGTGGAGAAAAAATTGCTTACGTAAGACGTGCACAGCGCCGCGTACGCCAGAGAGGTTATTCAGACGGTATTGGGGGGTTATATTTGTGTTATAACCCCTGTAACCTCCCTGTAACCTACAAACATACCTGTAATCTATCTGTAATATACAAATATATTAAAACAGAAGCCCGAAATTTACTAGAAAGTACATATAAGTTATAGATAGGTTAAAAGGATGTTACAGAGAATATAACGCGAATATAACCCCCCAATACCCTCTGAAAAACCTCCCTGACGTACGGAGCACTGAGTATGTCTTCCACACGTAAATTTTTCTCCGGTTTGTGACCAGCAATCCTTCATCATAGTTGTCTTAAATAACATGTTAATATATCATAAACAAACAGTATCCTAAATTATTTAAAAAGAGCATTCATTCTTTTTTCAAAGATCAATATATTTAAAACCAATTCATTTAAAACAATAAAATTCAATTATTTTTATATTATTAATATTTTCTTATTATTTGAAATTTAGTCATTTAAAATCACTTGATATATCATAGCTGATAAATCATGCACAATAAAATATAACATTTCTCTAATTTCTCCAATGAAACAAAGCGCACACTCAAAATGCTTCAGCAGTCACAACATCTTCCAATTCAGTTGGAGTTCACTCTAAAGTTCATTTTTCTTCTAAGCAGACAAAAGTATGCAAAATATTGTATTTACTTTACATTGAACCAAACAACTCTTAAATATTTCAAATGCAATACATTGTGTTAGCATAAGGGCTGCAAAATGGGTCGTTGTTCACGAACATCTCATGTTCGGCTCGTTCGCTAAGTTAACGAGCCGAACATGAACAAAGTTTTGTTCGTTCATGTTCAGCTCGTTTTGGCTCAAAATTCTACTCATCAATTATACTATCTATTTATCTATTAATATATATATAAACATATTTTTTATGAGTAGTATTTTAAAAAAATTTAATTGAAGGGTACAAAGATTTATAATCAATTAAAAGTATTAATTAAGAAAATAGAATAAAAATTATTAAATTAGATTCAAATGATATTTTAATATAAATACTAATTTTTAAATCTTGTCACAATCTTTAAAATCTTATGATTACAGGATTAGGGTTATCAAAACGACTCTTTTTCGTGAACAGCTCATGTTCGGCACGCTAAGCAAACGAGCCGAACACGAACACACTTTTTGAGCTCGAAATATAAACGAGCTGAGCCTGAGCTCACTTGTGTTTGGCTTGTTTACACGCCTAGTTAGCAATGCAATCCTCTCTTCTACTGTATTTCTTTTTGAGCAAACCAAACAAATCATTGTTAACCAGCTTAAAGCAGTCCAATAGAAAATAAATGATAACTAACAATTAATATCCAGCCAAGGCATTCAATTATTAGACTAATTTTCTCTGTACACTATGGCTTAAATTACCTCACCTGCCTCTCTTTAACAATTCACATCCAACTAAAAACAATAGGCCTAAGCTGTATACATCTAAAAGGGAAATATGATACAAAATGACTGCGGAGTTCTGAGCTTCAAAAGAAAACTTGCAGAGATGACGCATCTGAGCTTGACATGGGAAGATTGGGATTAGGGGTCAGAGCTTCTACTTAGAGTTATATAAGCATTGAATACCCAAACAACACATCATCATCATCATCGTCGTCGTCGTCATTAGTTTTATCCACGACTGCTTAAGAATCGTCGTTCTCTATTCGTTCCTAATTAGCGTCGTTCAAAATGTTAAAATCTATTATGTGCAAGGTCCAATCCATTAACCAAGGCAAAAAAGGCAGAGCAACATTGCAAATGATGATTTAACCTTCAGCAGAGCCTAAGAATAGTTGTCTTCTTAAGCTGTGGATTTGAGGCTGCGTACACACAAAGTTTCTCAGCATTATTTTATAAGATTTGGTTTGACATTAACATATTTCTGTCGTTGGATGGAAGATAAAAGCTTACTTCAATTTGTTGAAGCATGTTTAGGTGTCCTTGCTGGTTAAGAGGAATGGTAGTGGTAGCATTATGAATTTGGTAAATGCCTGGACTGAAAGAATTCTGTAAAAGGTAAAATAATCAGCATAATGTGTTTGTTTTAAGAGTTGTTTTTTAGAAGGTTTACCTACATACCACTCAATTCTTATGTGTTTACATGCATACCACCTTAGTCATGCATGAAGAGGTGTATTTCACTTTTTAGATGTTAAAATAGTGGTATTTTTTATGTAATATGAAAGATGTGGGTGTTATAAATGTAAGAAGTTAAACTTAGGCGTTGGAAATGTAAATTCATATGAATTGAGTGGATGTATGTAAATACCCACTTTTTTTTTCAGCTACAAAAAATCTGATTTATTAGCCAATAATAAGACTAGAAGACTAAACTTACAGCTTGGACAGGTTGGAGCTGAAAATTGTTGGCGAGAAGATTAGTGTGGACACCAACACTGGATGGCTGAGACAAATCCAGCCACAGATTTGTGCTCTGTGCTTCAGGGTGCTGGCGACCAAAGTTATCTTGAGGAGCTTCTCTTCCCATGCTAGAAGATGCATGTCTCTGATCAAAAGGATAAATATCATTAACACATATCATTAATCAAAATTAAGCTAAATATCCTGTTTTAAGGAACTAAAGTTAAAAAAAAAACAAAATTACTGTAAATACCTGTACTGGGTCACTTGTTGGATTATATACATCATTGTTTAGGTGGACATCAGATAAATTTTGCTCTGCAGCACCAACGGAAATCTGCGGAAGACGAATCTTTTTCTTCTTTTTGTTAGTGGTTTGCTCTATTCCTTTCAATTTTCGTGTCTGCATCTGTTCTCTGCTTGATACATCACCCTCCATGGTTTGTCCTAATTCAACTTCCAGACCATTAAGTTCAGTATTTTCTCCTTCAGGATCGGGCTTGTATCTTCTTCTTAATCTCTTCTCTACTTCCTGCAAGAGTTTACTAACCTGGCCTACTGCAATAGCATAGGTTTCTTCAGTCTCAGCAGCTTTTGCAGCCACCTGAATAAATAGGCGACAAAGCTCTTTATAGCGCCTTCTTAACTCAATCTTTGGGTCCAGACATGGAGCACAAGGACCTGCTACACCCATCATCTTGGCATCCTTCATCCACCTCTTTAGTAAGTATGAGTCAGGAATCGTCCTAATGTTCTTAAAATCAAGTACTTTGAGAGCATGAGTGCATAAGATCCCTATAAACTCAAAATTCTTGCAGCTACATTCGACAGAAACGTTTGAAGAATCAAAAATAACAGTGTGCTCCTGTATTTTACCATGAGTTTTCAACTTGTGAGTGCTAATGAAACCATTCTCGCCAAAAAAGTGCATATCGCAATTCCATGTTTGCAGAACTTCATCCTGGAACATCTTGAATATAACTGGTGTGTAAATTCTTGCTGCATGCTTCAAAATTTCTAAATTGAACTTCAGTTTTGGCATGCTTTGGCTTGCTGCAATATCGGCTTTTAATTCTTCATATCTTCTACCCTGGACTAATCTTTCGAGGCGCTGAAAGAATGTTAATATATCGTTATCTGCGTTGAAAGAATTCTTAAGCTCCTTAATCATGGTGTCAGTTCTTTGGGCACTGCACAAGCCTGCCTGAAATACATTTCGCCCGTATACTAAAGCCCATTGCTCTCTCTTCTCAAATAAACTGTGAAGACAAACATTTCCAAAAAGTTTATACTTTACAAGCATAGAATTCCAAGAGTCTAGGAATGTCGCTTCTTCATCATGATCATAAATACAACTACTAAAATCAATACCGAAACTTTTATAATCTCTAACAACTTCACTGAGCTGCTGGCAAATATTCTGACCAATCTGCCACACACATAAACGATGATTTGTCTCTGGCAGGCAAATCTTAATTGCTTTAGCCATTGCTATATTATCATCCGTAAAAACTGTTTTAGGTTTGTTCCCTAACATAGCCTTCAAAAATGTATCAAACAACCATTTAAATGACTCAAATGTTTCTTCATGGAGCAAGGCAGCGCCAAAAACAATAAGTTGTTTGTGGTTATTCACACCCAGAAGCAGGCCAAATAGCCCGTTATCAATATTCAATCTTCCGTAAGTCATATCGAAGCAAACAACATCACCAAAATTTTCATAATCAGCTATCATTCTCGAGTCTGCCCAAAACACATTTGTTGTTGTATGCAGCTTGTCGAGTTGAACTGAGTAAAAGAATTTCGGATCTTCAAGTTGCATCTTTTTAAGATACTCCAAAACACCACTATTTCCACCTTTGATGGTTACAGACTGCTCGGTCCGCAAATCATTTCCGAAATCAAGGATGAAGCCGAGATTTTCTTGGCCGTCAACATCGGCAGACATTAAATCGAAAGCGGGCTTCGGAGATACCCCAAGAGTTGTGACTGGCTGAGCAGGAATAATATGCCGATGTGATCTCAACCGATGGACCTGAGTGCGTGTTGCGAGCTCATGATTGTGCTCTGGTATGAACTGAAAAACATAATATTTACCGTTCCGCAAGCTTATCTTCAACTTTGCGTTGCAATTACATCTTGTTTCGTAACGAGGAGTTTGCACGTTCTCCTTTCGCCGATCTTTTCCACGAATACCTTCACGAGAACAACAGAATGTTCTGTCTTTGACTTCGCCTCCTTTCCTTAATAGGTGTCGGGAGCTCTTTCGGATTGAGAATCCCATCTCAAATGCGTATCTGTTGTAAAATTCATATGCCTCCTGCTCTGTTTCGAACTCCATGTCAACCTTTGGAATCCATTCGTCCGGAAAGCAAATTGCGACTTGGTCTAAATCACCATTACTGCAATCATTAAGACCGGTGGGGCATTGTTCTCCAGAATCATGAGCCATCTACGTTTAAAGACATAACATCAATCACAAAAAGATTCTACTCATACATGCAACAAAAAGCTTCACACTACCATCCCAAGAAAATTACACAACTATCAAAACAAATTATAAGAATATCAACGAAACGATTAATATCTACAGAAGCAAACTTGCATAAAATCCAACAGATAACCACTTCATGGCTTTATTGTGGAAGAAAAAGATGAACATATCAAATTGCTTTAGTAAGATGGCGAAAAACTGAAAGCTTAGCGGAATGTGAAAAATTGCAAGAGTTAAGAAACTTGCATAATTTCTAAGGCTGCATGAAATACTATTCGAAGTCCAAATTACAGTATATTAAGACATTGAAAACTGCTTAGCAAGATATTGGAACTTGAAAGGCTCGTTTAACTTCGGCATTAAAGTATCTATTCTATCAATGTTTAATTCTATCAGGAAAGAATTATGTTGATAGTGGTGCTAAGCAGAAAATTGAATACGTTGTTTAAAACAACGTATAAATCATTCAACCATATGCACCATGGTGGAGTGAAAAAGATATTTAAAACAAAGAAATGCAGAGAATGGGTTGTAAGTGGAAGATTACCAAAGGGTAAAAATTACAGTACCCTATGCATACTAGATACAGAAAGAACAGTACAAAAGCTAAATCAACGAAGTTCATTTACCTCACAGTCATTTTATTAGCAAATAAACAATAAGTTACAATAACTCAGGAACTGGAATCTGCTCAGATAACTTTTGTAAGAATGCGTTGTACCATTATCATACCATCCATGCCATAAGCTAAAATGCCTAGTGATGGCAAAATACCTTACTAGTGCCTAATATTTTCATATATTTTCCAGCAATCTTGATTTTTTTTTAACCTAAAGAAAATCACAAAGAGAACTTTTTGTACTGACAAAATTAATAGAAAAATGCAACTTCTCATGGACCAATCATTTAAAGGATAATCATGCCGTCCACTTTATCGTGTATTATTTTCAGAGGATAATAGATTTTTCTTTACATTAGGGAAATTATATGGGATCCCTGACCCCGAGTGCAAATTATATTGTAGGTGAATTGTCATAAAGAATTAAAAGTTCTTAAGCAACTCTTCTGTCCTAAATTACAATTAGAGTCTCACGTTGATGTGCATACTCAAATTTAACACTTAGTAATACCATTAGGCCTCGACCATTTATATTTTGGAAGATTTACATACCACTCAATTCCTGTGTATTTACATAACCAACACCTAAACTTCAATTTTTACATAAATACCACCTTATCTATGCATGAAGAAGTGTATTTCACTTTTTAAAAATCAAAATAGTGGTATTTTTTATGTGATATGAAAGATTTGTGTGGTACCAATGTAAAAAGCAAAGTTTAGATGTGAGATAAGAAAATTCAAAGGAATTAGGTAGTATGTATGTAAATGCCCTTATATTTTTTGCCATTTGAATCCGACCTTACAGAAGCAATGGATGGATAGCAGAAAGAATGGTGCCGGCCCTAATTAGGGTGGGATAAAGCCGTATTTTAAAACAACATCAAAGTCCCTCTAAGGTAAAAGTGGAGAACGGAATGAGCCACCCCACTCATTCAAAGTAAGAAATCAAGATTTCAAACTATGGAGTGGATAACTAGAATTAAAGTGTCCACGTCAGTTACTAAGCTACAAATGCCCTAACCACTCTTCCCCTACACAGTTAAAGAACACCGCGATGGGAGTTTCCACCATTGATGGTTTTTAGTACAACAAAGATTCTACATTGATTTTGATACAAACCGGAGCCAAAATCAGCGAACAACTTGCGAGAATTAGGTGGGAAGAAACCCAAATTAGGGCTAATTAATTAATAACAAAGCAAATAAGCAAGATACAAGGGTGATCTACAATTCGAGAGGTAGATCGTCTCTCCACAAATCCTAGACGCCGATAGGAACAAGATGACAAAAGCAAAAGATGGAGGAAATAAAACATAAACAAACCCTAGCTAATTAGTCCTCATAAATACCCCTTACTTCCTCTCCTTGTAAGCATGATTAGCGGCTGCTCAGGCCCCACTCGAGGGTTGATATAGTTCTTTCATAACAAGAGGGTTCCAAAAGACCATCCAATTTGCATGGGCCAACAGGTCTGGCTGGGAGGCTTCAGTCAAAGTCAGTCCCTCCTAGACCGGCATAACCTCAAGCGTCTCAATGCTCCTCATCCAAAGAAGCACATTGTCCTCAAGGTGGAATGATAGAAATTGCTTCTGGATCACCTTGTATGGCTCCTACGTCGCTTCATAATCTGGGCGATCTTTTCACTTAATCAATACCTCCTTTGCTACAACCACTCATCAGTGAATCCCTTTGTCCTCCAAAGGTTCCCGAAACACCTCCATGTTCTTTGTCAACGTTGGTGGTAGTGAAAATGAGAGTGTGCAATCACCAATAACACGTTGTGATACATGAAAAACTTAATGCAATGATGATGATGGTGGTAGCCTCGAGTGGTATGTCACCGCGCCAATACGTGTCGTAATCTCGTAAGGTTCAAGGTATTGTAGAGAAAGTTTCTCACTCCTCCTCCTGACCAATGTCTTTTGTCAGTGAGGTCTCACCTTCAAGTAAACTATGTTCTAGAGTTTGAATTGTATCTCCCTTCTATGCCCAACAACCTTCATCTTCATGATCTGTTGGGCTCTTAGTAATGTCCTTTAAGCTCTACCAAAATTATGTCCCTCTCCTCCAAGTACTGATCTACACTGGATATTGATGCAGTGTTATGCCCATCGTATATCAGGTGAGGTAGATCCCGCCTATACAAAATCCTGAAATGGATGGTCTGTGTCGTAGTATGTTACAAAGAATTGAACCAATACTCAGCCCAAGGAAAAAACATGCCCAAAGCTTTGGTGTATCTGATACAAAATAGCACAAATACGTCTCCACAATCTTGTTGGGCATCTCCATTTGGCCATCTATCTAGAGATGATATGTTGTACTCCCCTTCAACACTATCCATTATAACATGAATAGTTCCTTCCAGAAATGATTGAGGAACACCTTGTCCTTATCTGATACAATAGATTGCAGAACACCATGCAACAAACTACTTTTAGTATAAACACTATGGCAACCAAGATATCAATGTGAGGGTGTTATGATGAAATGAAAAATACATACTTACTCGAGCAATCCACTACAACAAATATCAATTTAAACCGCTCAAATTGTGACAACCCCTTTATAAAATTCATTGTCACCTCCTCACAAACCTTCTTAGGTAAGGCTAGGGGCAATAACCCACCAAGCACTATAGTCAAATAATTGTATCGTTAGCATACATCACACCTAGCCACAATGTCCTCTACATCTCTGTGCATCCCCATCTAGTACATCTTGACCGATAGCCGACTGTATATCATATATACCCCTGAGTGCCCCCAAATTGCGCTTCAGTCAAACTTCCGTAACAGTTCGGGGATGTACCTAAATGCCCTCGGTAACACTAATCATCCATGGTAGAGTAGTCGTTGACCCCTCAATCCATATCCTAGATGAATGTTTGGATCTTATAACAATTCTACCCTGATCTTCCTCAGCCCTTCATCCTGCTTGCTCTCCTGCCTAAAGACATCCCAATCTAAAATAATGGGTATTGATAAAGCTGTTAACTGGAGTTCTCCACCTTCATCGATAGTGCATCCATCACTTTATTCTCCAATTCTAGGTGGTACTGGATCTCAAACTCATATCCAACTAACATGGATAGCCACCTATGATGCTCCTCAATCACCATCCTCTGCTCCAACAAATGTTTCAAGCTCCTCTAATCTATCCTGACTATAAAGTGTCACCCCAACATATAAGGGCACCACTACTGAATGGTCATGAATAGGAAATAGGCCATCGGCCCTGCATGAGTACTGCTCTCAATCCATATCTTGATGCATCTGTCTCTACCACAAATGACCTACTCAAGTCTAGAAGTGCTAATGCTGAAACACTGTTCATGTCTCTCTTCAACCGTTCAAAGAACTATGTTAACCCCCCCAACCCCAAAAACACACACACACACTCTTAAAATTGTCTTTCTTCAGTTGCTCCATCAATGATCATTCAATCGTGTCATACCATCTCACAAATTTCAGGTAATGCCCAGAGGGGTCTAAGAACCCTCTTAACTCATTCAAGCTCATCGACAAAGGCTAATCCAAAATAGTCTCATTCTTGGATTGATCAGCTGCTACCACTGCCTTGGTCATCAGATGTCGTTGGTACTATACTAGTGACCGTACAAAGAAACATTTCTACAAATTAGCATACATCTGGTGCTCTCTCAACATCCCCAATACAGTCCTCAAGTGTCTCATATGCTCTGCCTTAGTACGACTGTGAATCAGAATGTTATAAAAAAATTTAGGACAACCTTCCTGAGGTAATGCTAAAAACTCATGTTCATGAGAGACTGAAATGTGGTTGGAACGTTGGTAAAGCTAAATGAAATCACCAAAAACTCATAGCTCACACTGAACTTGATAAAGCCTACTTCAAGCATCTCTTGTATCAACTCCTCTATCTCATCCTACTGAATCTGAGGATATTGGTATGCTCTGACACTGATAGGAGGAACTCCTTTCAATGTAATGGTATGCTCGTGCTCCCTATGCTTGGCTGTTGAAAGAGGTCAAAAAAATAATGTAGAAACTATTGAACAAACTCGAGAAAATCTATCGAATATAGCGCCTGGATCTCCTCTATACTCTGCAACTCCATCAAATATCTCATACCCGCTCAACATGTCATCTTGACCATGGTTTTGAGTGAGACAATAATTATGCATAGGCTAGCATCTCCTCTCAACACCACCTTCCTTCCCTCTATTCTAATCTCCATTGTCAGGGATTTCCAATCGACCTTTGTCTTCCCAATTGTCTGTCATCTACATCCCCAGAATCACATCAGTGCTTCCCAAGTCAAGGGGAAGAAAGTCCACCACCTGTAGGACCTATAGTGTCAATACTAATCTCCAGAAAATTCCCCGACTTCTTTCCACCTTCCCTATCCCAATCATGACCCCAAATCTTCCCATATCTACCAGCTTCAATCCCACTAGGTCCACGACCCGATTTGAGATGAAATTTAGGTGGCCCCACTATCCACCAATACCACTACCGGTTGTTCCCTTATCTATCCCCTCACTTCCATGATGTGATTTGGAGTAATCCCACCACAGAGTTAAGGGAAACCTCCGCTACATCCAAGTGTAAGTGCTCCTATCCCTCCACCGTTTCTTCCTCAGACTCCTCACTATCTGCCTCCCGTCTCACAAACTAAAAAGACCTGGAGTGTGAGATCCTTGTACTGGTGGCCTGGAGCATGCTTCACATCACATTTGACACATAATCCCTTTGCTCTCTTTCCCTGCACCTCTGCCTCTACGAAGAGCTTGAAGTTGAACCCAAAACGGGCTCCCGTATTCCTCTCCTTCGGCGCTGCCAACTAAAATGACACCGTCTGGGTGCTCGGTATGATCTTTGAGGTACTCTTGTGGAATTCTCCTGTGATGACACTTTGACAGGTTTTCTTCATCTAGTTCTTATCTTACACCACCTAAGTTTCATCATCTCTCTCAATCCCCGCAGTATCAATAGTCGGAGTGTTGGTCGTATGCCAACCATTAGGCCCTTCATGAAGTTCCTCTCCAATCCTACTTCAAAAATTATCCTCAGTCGCCTCAAAAATAGCTCAAGTCTCTATCTAGATTCTATGATAGTCCCCCTTGAGTCAAGGCATAAAATTGCTCCTATAGATCTCCTTCCCGAGTGGCTCAAAAACGTTCTAATAAACAATCCTTAAATTTCTTCTACGAACGGATCGGGTATCTAGCCTCCCTCTACTGAAACCATGCTAGGGTTTTTCCCTCCAAACATAATCATACATCCATGAGCTTCTCATCCTCATTTAGCCCATTCACCATAAAGTATCACTTCATCTGATACACCCACCCATGTGCGTCTTTCCCCTCGAAGATCGACATTTTCAGCTTCCTAGCCCTAGCATCACCGCCCCAACTTCCTCTCCCTCTGGTATTTCCCCACATGTATCTAGGATAAACTCTCTCCTTTGATCATAGCCACACCTCATTCAGATTTCCTCATTCTGATTTCTCTCATTTCTTCTTCGTACTCCTCCTAACATTTTATATAACCCTCCTACATGTTTCAACCCCAACCCCCTCCATCAGAAATCTTTAATCCACCCCTCATCAAAGTCCTAGGGGGAAGTTTCTTTATAGTGGATGTTTTCCTCCTCATGTTCCTCATATACGATCTCTTTTGCTTTTGATCTGGCAATAGATTCTTCGGTCAACCCTTAATTAGGATTAGAATTTGCAAAATGAGACAGCGGTGGGGCCTTGGATTGCATCTCAATAAACTTCCTTATCATCTCCTTCGAGATCTTGAATTGGTGGTCAATAGAGGAAAACCTTTCCTCTATCCCAAATTTAAGTTGCCCTATCTCTCCTTCCAATCTCTGTTCTAAAGTATCAACTTTCCTTGATGCATTTCTTCAAAATTATGCTTTGATACAAATTAGATACGAACCAGAGCAGAAATCAGCGAACAACTTGCGAGAATTAGGTGGGAAGAAACCCAAATTAGGGCTAATAGATTAAGACCAAAGCAAATGAGCAAAATAAAAGGGTAATCTACAATTCAAGAAGTAGAACATCTCTCCATAAATACTAGATGCTCCTAGGAACAGGACTACAAAAGAAAAAGCTGCAGAAAACAAAATATAAGCTAATTAACTATCATATATACCTCTTAAGACCCCTTCAAACTCTCCCCTCAAAACCCCTTACTTCCACTCCTCGTATACGTGATTAGAGGTTGATCGGACCCCATTCGGGGGTTGAAATCGTCCTTCTCGTAACATGAGTGTTTTGCCTCTTTCAACTGGGCCGGCCCGTTTGCCCAGGCCAGCCAATTTGCATAGATCAGTAAGTCGGTGTTGGGCGACTTTGGTCCATGTTGGTCCCTCCTGAACCAGCGTAACATCAGGCGTATCAAATTCTCATGAGATTAGATGACAACAATAATGAAGGCAGGGACAAGTATCCTTCATATAATTTGAAATTAATGGGAAAGTCAAACTACAAGCAAAAGTGGATCAACTTCTCTCCCTCAGATACAACGGGGTATGGTTGTCATAAAACAACTTAAAATTGGAAAATAAGATAAAATAATACGGGTGGTGATCAATATACTCTCCGAACCAAATTATGAGAGCGATGTCCTCACCAACCTGATTTACATTTGATAGGACTTTATCAAACTATGGAATCGTTTTAAAACCAAACATGACAGACAAATCAATTCAACTATAAAGAGGGTAAAAAAGATTTTGGGTATAAGAAAAAATGTGTATAACGATATAAAAAACTGCTAGATTGCAAATAAATAAACCATATATTATTCAAGAGTTTGAAACATAATAGCATTAAACCAGAGTATAACATCCCTCCCACCCAAACATACACCCTTCCTTTTGTTTTTCAGATAAAATCAAATTTAGAAGTTTGGTGCAAAATTTAACTTTTTGGATAAACTCCTATTAATGCATTAAAAATAGGAACCATGGGTGTCTGTGTGTATGTGTGTTTTAATATCCTATTATTGAGTTGATCACTAGAATATGAAAAAAGAAAAGTTGCCTATAAGAATTAGGCGAATTTAGAATGTAGTACAAAGAAGGGAGAGAGATAAAAAAGAATATAAGAGCAAAATTCTGATTGTGGGCCACTTCCTTAATGTGGTGAAAGCACAATAGCAAAAAAAAATTTGTGAAGATTTCATAAAAATGCAAGAACAACCCCTTCTAAGGAACATTCAAGTGGAGAGCTTATGGTATTAGTATTTTTTATCTTTTTGGGAAAATTACATGCACAACACACAATTCTTATGGATTTACGTATCTCACATTTAAAGTTTCATTTTTACACATATAGCACTTTACTTATGGATGAAAAGATATATTTGACTATTAAAATGTGATACTAAGTGCTATTTTTCATATGGTGTTTGTAGATATGAAATTTTTTATGTGCGATAGGTAAATCCAAAAGAATTGGGTGCTATGTAAATGCCCCTTTTTTTATCATCTCTCTTTGGAGAAGCTCTCTGTTTGATTTTAGAAATTTAGAAATTCCCTTCTATGGTGAGATTTGGTGTTCTTAAATTTGAAATTGTCTATGTCCTCATGCTCTTCTCTATGATGGATCAGATCCTTTCTATCTTCTCTCGAGGATGTATACTTGTTTGGGAAAAAAACATATAAATTTTAGTGTCTTCTTATGTTGTTTGGTCTCTTTAATATTGCTTTCTATGTTTAATGTACTAATCCTAGTAGGTACTTCCACCTACAAAAATATGTTTATCCAAATATATCTAGAACTCATAGTAAGGCACAAAAGGTAATGCCACAGTATAGTACTAAGCTCCAACATAGGCTGTGAAATCATTAAGTTATTATAAAACACTTTGGAGGTATCTCATTTATAATAGTGAATATAATTTCCCAGTAAGGTTTTCTAATAGAAGACAGTCCATAAAGATTGCTGAGGTCACTCAATATAAAAGAGTAAATAAAATTTCCTATTCACAGCAACATATAAAGCTTAAAAAAATAATAATAAAATAAAAGAGTAGCTATTAGTTTGCCTAAATGAGGATTGCCAATTTGTCTTTGTATGATTAAATGACAACATTTCTATGATGACCAATATCAAATTAATCAAGAGATGATGAAATTTCAGCTATCCAACAGCCAATAATCTTGTCATGACCATTTAATCGTCCAAAGTAGAGTTCAAGTAAAATTAAACTCTAATTAACATGTGAATATCTCAAACATGACTCCTAGGTAGCATTTTGAAAAGAATATCAAGCGAAAATTTAAATTATCAGATCATCAACTTAAGAAGAAATATAATGCATCACAAATGGTTAACTAGAACCTCATGCCAGTTACAAAAACCAAACAGTAACCCAAAGCATTTATTAGTTTAAGAAAAAAACTTATAGAAATAACAATGATGGCAAACAAATGTTCAAGTTTCCTTGTTCGGGCGTTCAAGAAAGAAACAGAAAATCACATGCTTTCCCAAGTGCAAGAGAGAAACAGTTGGCTAAAAGCCCAATGAGCAAGTATTCAACATGCCAATTACTAACTTACAAAAAAAGATTGTGGAAACATAAGATAAATCTACATTGGGAACTTTAAAACTTATTATTTGGATAAATCTCGTTCCATAAGATTAGTTGAGTTTAACAAATAAACGAAAATTTAACTGATCTAAAGATATCTTCATCTCACAAATCTTAAATCTTGCATAATTGGCAAGCATTTTATCAGGATTTAACAAAAATTAACAGTTATCATAAAAAACAGTTTTCAGGTTTAATCCTCTCTAGTAAGGTTGTTAAACATCCAATTTTGAGCCGAGTTGGGATCGCAAAAAATCGGCTAGAAAAAAATTCGACCCAAAATTTTGGCTGGTAGCTCGGCTTGTTTATTTAGATCCGATCTCAATCCGAGCCAAAATTCAAATTAATTTTTGAGTGATTAACGATCTTCTAGCTAAATTTGCTAAATTCACAGTCCTATTTTGTTAACGATCCGATTTCGAGCCGAGCTAGGGTCAGCTCAAAACGGGCTCGAAAAAAATTTGATCCAAAATTTCGGCTTGCAGCTCCACTCATTTATTTCGATCCGAACACGATTTGAGCCAAAATTTGAATCAATCTTCGAGTGATTAAAGATCTTCAAGCTAAATTCACCGCCCTACCCTCAAGGTTTACAAAATTTGGCTTTACAGAATTCACAAAATCCTACTTATTCACACAGCCCATTAGTTCACCAAGCCAGAGAGAGAATCATACAATCAACCAGCCAAAGACCTCATCCTAATGGCAAAATAACCCCCCTACCAAATTCCGCAAAAAAAGAGGAAAAATTTGTCCCCTCCTAGTTTGTTATAATGGCGGAATACCGAAAACCCTCGAAACATCGTTTTC
This sequence comes from Phalaenopsis aphrodite, assembly GCA_003013225.1. Lineage (NCBI taxonomy): Eukaryota > Viridiplantae > Streptophyta > Magnoliopsida > Asparagales > Orchidaceae > Phalaenopsis > Phalaenopsis aphrodite. Next base: position 481,837 of record NEWO01000034.1, on the reverse strand, counting down.
TACCTACCGATCGCATAAGCAAAAACTGGCGAAAACATGGAATTCTCCCAATCTAGAAACTCGAAAAGGTGAAAGCAATGAGCTCGCACAGCGAAGATTGTCATCGAATGTTGAACAGAACAAATTATATTCATCGCCAACCTTCGAGAATGCACTAAATAGTATGATAGAAAGATACAAAGATGAGAAAGACAGGAAACTGACCTGGTAGCAGAGGAGACAGAGGAGGCGGCGAGCGGATGGCCGATGAGAGAGGAAGAAGTGTCGGGTCTGCGGGAGAAGCTCCGGTGACGGATCTGGGGGCGGATTTTGGTTAATACGTAATAATAATAAAAAACTTCACCTTTGAGAAGTTATGCACACTTTTTTTCTTAGAAATAAATAAAATAAAATAAATTATTATTACACATTTAGGTATTTGTGAGATAGAAAAAAAATATATCATTTTATGGTTGAATAAAAGCCTTACAAAAACATAAATAATTAAATATTAAATTTGATTTGATTGAAATAATTTACTAATATAAGCCAAATATTTAATGGTATAGAAACAAATAAGTAAATAAAAACTAGATATATGTATTATCCATGGTGAAAGTAGCAACCCTAAGGGTTCTAATTTGTTACCAAGTGATGTTGATTGATCATCTTAATCATTTTCTTCTTTTTTTTCCTAAAGTGGTAATCATTGGATCAGCATTAGAAGCAAGTTGATGTCGGAATCAAATATATGCCATGGTAGGCAATATGTTTAGTCATGCTCCCTATTACACTGAAGACAAGTGACTTAGAAGTCAAGTGACAAATGTTTAATAGTTCACAAACATTGAACATTGGCAATATTAGAGAACAGACAATTTGAAACTTAGACATACTGTGATGATAAATACTATATTCTATATATATCTTTTGTATAATGAGTAAAGCACTAATTGTCATTCAACGCTTATTGTTCTTAATCTAATGTCATATGATTCTTACCAATAGCCAACATATGTTTACCACTAACATCTGATGACCATATTCTTCATTATTTGTTATCCATCTTATAAGAAGAATGATCGAGCATACTGTTAATTATCACTCATTGTTTTTAGTTGACTTCAAATGATACCTTTTAATAAAATGTATATCTAATGTTAGTGGTGAACATTAAATGTTAAATGACATTAATATTGACATCATATGGTGATCTACTTTGTCTTTCTTCTTATAGAGATGGATATTATGATTGTTTAGGCATGTGTAAAATGTTAGTGATTATAAAAATTGGATATTAGTAGGTGTTAGATGTTAAACTATGAATGTTACTTTGGATGAACTTCAATGGTATATTTGATTTTTCTTTTATTGTAGGGGGGATCGATCAATTGAAAGATGAGCATTAAATATTAGTTGCTAGCAAACACTAAATATTGACAAGTGTTGGAGAAAAATCAGTGAAAGCATTTAGTGTCACGACGATAAATAATAATATTTTTAGTTTTTCTCCTCACAAGGTAGGAAACTATTGACTAAGAAAAGTCAGATTGAATGCAATGGTTGATAGTCATTATACATTAGAAGTCGCTATATGATGATCAAATAAAGAACATTGATTATTATGTGTTGGTCACCTTGATCATTATTTTTATGTGAAGGGAAACTTACAATCAATCAAACAAGATTAAATGTCAGAGGTTAAAAAAATGAACATTGACATTTTGATCAATTATAGGATAACTTTCGATAGTTTGCTTTACTATTTTCCTCATATAGCGGGAGAAATAAGATAAGAAAGGTATGCATTCGATAATAGGGCTATTATTAGTAAGTGTTAAATGGCAAGTAGCTTAGAATGTAAGATCTCATGTTACAATTTACTATTTGGTCGATCATTTTTTCTTATATTAGTAGAGTGTAATAAATTTTAAGATATTCATCAAATATTAATGGCTGAAATATTTCAAATATTGGCAAGCAGTGGATAAGGTTCGATTAAGAACTTCATATAAAGAGTATTTGGTACCGTGTGTTCAATAATTAACCATAATTTTGTGAAACATATTGATTTTATGCTCATTATATTATACCTAAGCATATTGTTGATTTTAATTGAGTGCAATGGGACTTCAGATACTGATAATTATCCATAAATTATGATCTAATTTATTTCAATGAAAGAAAATGTAATAATTTATTTTGATTATTTTATTACATATACAATCATAATATATGGAAATGTTAATATTAGAGTCACACCTTATTTTCTATTAACAAAATTGTGGATGCATTTATATTAGACTCATACCTTATTTTTTATTACAAAGTATAAACATTAGTAGGTGATGGACATCAAATCCTAGTAAGTTTTATATGATAGTTGGCTGGGACTGTTGGGTGATAGTCAATAGTTCATTCAGCTATTCAATTTATATTAGAGGAGACTGGTGATAAAAAATGGTAAGAGTCTAATGTTAATGGTTAAAAAAATGGATAATATTGTGCATTGGGCATAAATTCAATTGGTCATGTTAGTGATCAAGTAACAGTTATTGATCAGCCTGATCATTATCCTCAAACGAGTGGAGATTAATTACTAATAAGATGGATTTTAGACGACGGTGGCTAAAAGAAATAAAAAATATGTAGAGATTACATGACAATTTGTTAGACTATAATTAGTGGCCTACTCAATCATTATTCTTATAAGATGAGAAAGTGGCCATTAGGTTAGCCGATGTCAAACATTGGTAATGAACATAATTTGAAAGATGATCTTTCTTATACATCATATAATGTTTCATCAGAGATCATAAAGGTTGTGCAACATTAAAAGGCCTAACTCAACCATCTTCTTATAGGAAAAAGACTTGATGATCAGAAAAGCTGGTGCCAAATGTGATGTAGAAACAA
>NEWO01000034.1:457309-475254 GCA_003013225.1 Phalaenopsis aphrodite | reverse complement strand
GAGTCGTATTATACTCTTCTAATTACTAAAATACCCCTCCCAAACCTAATAATGAGGGGGTTGACTTGTAATTTTATAATAACTGTGACATATTTCTATAAATAGGAGGTCATTGTCATGAATAAAGGCTATAGACTCTTTTCTTGTTCCCCACTACACCCCATATCTCTCTCTCTAACCACTTAAGAGCTGAATGTTCTATATCTTGGGTGCGTTTCCATGATATTTGCGGATTCAACATGACTAAATGAGTATTAATTAATCCTTCTAAGATCATGTAGATCGAAGTTTTAAGGAGGGAACAAAATGTATTTTTAGGGATTTGAGTTTCTTCGATTCCAATACCTCCCAGCTATCAAGGTTTTAAGAAGCATTTGAAAGTATACTTCAAGTAATAAAACAAATAAAAATTCAGATTTTCATGCTTTGAAAATGATGAAAATAATCATCATTTATTAGTTCAGCAATCTTAGAGCACATGGGATAACTTTGCTTATCCACTAATTCAGTTGTGTTGCAACTACTTCATAGAATTTTGGATTATCAAATCTTCATAAGTTTCTGAAGATATTTCAGCATTTCTCTGATAATTCATAATTTGGGACGTTGTTCTTATTGTTAAAAGGAAGATGAAGAATGATTACTATTAACTGAAGATAATAAGGTGATCATTGAACTTGATGTTGCTGCAAGTAGGTTATAAGAGTGTCAAAATAGTCCCCGAGACTATTTATGGGGCCGTTTTAGTCACAAAGTTTGTAGAAGTGCCAAAATAGTTTCCGATAATCTTAAAATTAAGTTCTAACAAGTAACATCCATTTACTGGAACTATTTTTACTCAAATTTAAAAAGCTTGAAGACTATTTTGACACTTCTATAAATTTTCAGATTAAAACTGTTGAATATAAATACTTGGGGACTATTCCAAAAAGAAAATTGAGACCTATTTTGGTTGAGGAGAAAAACAAAACCAGCTTTTATATATTTTTAGAATTATGTTTTTCCAATATAAATAGAATGCTTTTATAGATCAACTTATCTTTGCATCTAAGACCCCAAGTGTATGTGTGTGTGTGTGTGTGTGTGCCCCGGTCATCGCTCATGCGCCAAAGAATTCGGGAGGAATCAAACCTCAAACCAGCCGGGACTTACAACTGACAAGTTAATTCTCGACCAACTGATCTGAATATGCGGCACCGGGACCAACAAGTTCCCCATAAATTAAAAAACTAGTTCAAATTCCTAGAAGACTATTCCCTCATTATTTATATCACATGCCATGCACGTGAGTATCAAATCCGCTTGATTGGAACAAACTTTACGTTAGTTAACCAATCTTACTAATGATACATATACATAATCACAAATAAATCAAACCTTCACTTCAACCTCAATCACTAAACTAATCTCCAAAATATGCCATGCATGAGCTGCTCATCCCATCACATTCCATTACTCCTCTTCCCTCTCCTCCTCATATCCTTCATCTTCTTAGCTAATTACCCTCCTTCTACACACTTTTTCTCCAATCTCAATGCTTCCATTCCAAAGCTCGATCAGAAGCTTCCTTTCTCCAACATCACAACCTTCTCCTTCTCCTTCTCCACCTTGTTCAATACTTCTGCTACAAACCATCGTCAGGAGAAGAGCTCCATTCCCAGCATCAGAACAGAGGGAGCTGAAACAGTGCGTGTCAAGTGACTATTTTTTTGCAAAATTTCATTTTTGTTGCAGGTCTCTAATGGCTGTCGCATGCACGTGATGTTTTTGCAGGTGAAGCTGGGTTTGCTTGAGAAGGGACTTGGGAGAGCTCGAGCCGCCATTCGTAAAGCTGTCTTTGAACGCAGCTTCACTTCAGACAAAGATGAGGATTTCATCCCCAGGGGTTCTGTGTATCGAAACGCCTATGCATTTCACCAGTTGAGTAGAGTGATTCATAGTTCTTGTAGCTCTCATCATACTAATTCTTCTTCTGTGGCATGTTATACTTGAAAAGTAGAGATCAATTCAGACAAGAGGAAAATGCAATCTAATATCTATTTTGGGGCATTTACATATATGCATATATACCAAGTAATTCCTATGTATTTACATATCTAACATTCCTATGTATTTACATAAAGTTAGTTGACTTCGACGATATGTAGCTCGAGTGAATACAAAGAGCTTTCCTCGTTCCACTGATCTTCGTGAACTTCCACTAAAGTAGTCATCCTAATGAATATATTTGTGTCAGGGTTGGTGTAGCTTCAGTGGCGAATAAGATTACAGAGAGTCATCTTAGATTATTTGGTCATATTAAACTTCGGTCATCTAATGATTGAGTTAGAAAAGTAAATATTTTAGATTGGATTTATGTTAAGAAAAACAGATGCTGACCACAATTAGTGAACTTAATCTATTAGAATTAAATGAAAAAATGATACTCAATGGAGAAAAAAAATTTATGTAGCCGACTCCAATTAGTATGATAAAAACTTGTTGTTGTCATTGTAAAGCATAGTTCAGAAACTGTTTTGACTAAAGTGATTAATTACAAAGTACTGATCAATGAAGTGACCAAGCTTATTAGTTATAATACTTAATGAAATTGATTGTAATGAATACATAGGAGCTACATAGAGATGGAGAAGAGATTCAAGGTGTACATTTACAACGAAGGAGAGCCACCCCTGGTTCATGGAGGACCTGAAGCAAACATCTACGCCATTGAAGGGCACTTCATAAGCGAAATGGAGGACAGAAGAAATCCTTTCAGGGCTTGCCACCCAACCGAAGCTCACGTCTTCCTTCTCCCCTTCAGCGTGGTGTACATGGTGGAATATGTCTACAAGCCAAGACCACAAGATAATTGGGATCCTCTCAAAAGATTAATAGCTGATTACATCAATGTGATTTCGGACAAGTATCCTTACTGGAATCGCAGTCATGGAGCTGATCATTTCATTGTTTCCTGCCATGATTGGGTAACCACACACAGATAAATAAAAAAATCAAATTTTTGGAGTTAGATATGAATTTAATGTTTAAAATTTGTCAGGCACCGCACCTATCCGTGGCGAACCCAGATCTACACCGCAATTCCATCCGAGCCATTTGTAACGCCAACACATCAGAAGGATTCATGCTAGCCAAGGATGTCACCCTGCCGGAAGTCCACCTTCCCGACGGCGGCCTCTCGTCGCCGGTGAGGCAGCAGGCTTCCACCGACGGACGAACGTTGCTCGCCTTCTTCGCCGGCGGGGCCCATGGCTACATAAGGGACGCCTTACTCCGCCATTGGAAGGGTACAGATTCTCAAGTCCTGGTTTATGAGTACCTTCCGGAGGGGATAAATTATGAAGAGATGATGAGCAAGGCCAGGTCTTGCCTTTTCTTCTTTTAATTAACTCAGAAATCATCAAAATTACATCTTGTCAAAATTTAAGAGACAGTACATAAATAATGAAGATGATGATTCGATCAGGTTCTGCTTATGCCCAAGCGGATTTGAAGTGGCGAGTCCGAGAATCGTTGAGGCCATCTTTAACGGCTGTGTGCCGGTGATTATCTCCGTTGATTACCCGCCGCCATTCGGCGACGTGCTGGACTGGAGCGAGTTCTCGATAGAGATACCGGCGGGGAGAATACCGGAGATCAAGGATATACTGGGGAGCGTATCGCCGGCGAGGTATGCGATGCTGCAGAGGAATGTGGTGGAGGTGCAGCGCCATTTTGTGCTGAATCGACCGGCCAAGAGATTTGATGTGTTTAATATGATTATGCATTCGATATGGCTGAGGAGGATTAATTTGAGGCTTAATTATTGATGTAATTGTAATTAATCAAATATTGAATCATATTGGTTTCTAAGCTGTATAGATTATGATGTTCTGTATTAGAGTGATCATGAGTTGGAATCAGGGCCCTCTTGAGAGCTGAAGAATTATTGTATCAGGACCAATCAATGTCTGTCATGTGTACAGATAAATTCACCCATGTATTAAATTAGGGTTTTGCCTGTACCCATGGAAGACCATGATTGAAGTCCTGATGCAAAACTTCATCAGGACTCCTGATGCACTAATATATAAAGCTAATTAGATTATTATTCAGATCAATTTACGAAGTAAAAAAGGCATATTTTTATTTATAGTCAAGTCTGGAATGCACATAACCTATTTTAAGTTTTGTTATATGTTTTATATATAATATTAATACCATTACAAAGATTAAAACATACAAAATACGTATATTTATATGTATGAATCAAAAGTATACAAATTAAATAAACTTTACATTTATAAAATACAATTTTAATATAAGTATACATCTAAACCCCTAAACTTTAACATCATATAAGTATCTTGTATATGTCACTTTAAAGTGCTAAAATAGAGCCCCACACCCTCCGCACTAATTATTATTCGGGCCAATTTAGTCCCGGGTCTAAAATTAGTCCCTACATTCTTTTAATATGACCTGACATGGTCCTGAAAGAGGACTATCGCAGTCTTCATTTGCCTAGATCACCCCAATAAATTTTAGGTCATTGATCTGCTTGCCTATATAATCTAAGTATAAATTTAAGAAAAAAATTTAGTTTAATTGTATATAATTTCTTCATATATCTTCTCTTCGCTGGGTTTTTTCTTGTATTTTCATAAATTTGTGTTAGTGTGGGAATCTTTATTTAGTTGGGCCTTTCTATGATATCTATCCTGGTGTAAGCCTTGGTTGGGCAGATTAGAGGATTTACTATGTCAATTTATTTCCCATGCAAGTTACATTTAATCAATGTGAGCTCCAAAAAGTTGCACCCAACTGTTCTAAGAGAGCTTGTGATATCACATTAAATTAAAGAAAAAAATTATGTTTTTGGTAGACATTATCTAATGTTCTTACAAGCATTGAGAAGAGAATGTTAAAGAAAGGTGATTTTGGACCAGTAAATAATAATAACTAGAGAATGACTTTTATTAGGGGTGTCAATTTCAGGCCCGACCCGAATAGATCTGACCTGAACCCGGCCTGAATATTATATGGGTCAAAAATCCTAATGCGAACTAAAATTCGACTCGTATAACTCATTTAACATAAGGAATAAACGTTATTTGGACTTAATTAGATCAAATTTGAGTCAATTTCGGGTATATTATAGGTTCACAAATATATTTTAAGTCAAATTTAGGTTGGCAGCTCATTTTAGAGTCATTTTTTAGGTTGGCAGGCCGTTCCGAACCCAACCCAAAAAAATTAAACGAAGAAAGATTTTTAATTCGAATCCGACTTGAAAATTATTTAGATCAACCCGAACCAAGAATTTTAAGTTGGGTTCAGGTCGAGTTAGTGTGTTGGGCCAATTTTTGACACCCCCATTTTTTATGCTTTTTATTTTAGTAGCTAGGTTAAAAAAATCTTGTATGAAACACTGGCAGTGTCGTCTTCATTCTTTAGGTTGTGATTTAGAGGATTTATTGGTGAATATTCACTTCAGTAGATGTTGGGTATTGGAAAGCATTTTGTAGGCCAATCTTCCATAATATAAACCTTATGATGAGAAAATTTTTGTTCAAGTAAGAAACACGGTTGGAAAGTGAATTTCTTTTTTTGACCGTCTGTTCTCACCTTAGTTTTCTAAGCACTGGACCCGAGTTGTGATAAAATGAGATAAGTCTACTATTAACAACTTCATTTGATTTTCTCTTAATCTTTTCTCATATGCTTAACAAGTTAAGCTTGATTTAAAACATGTTCTCACCAACACTCATAGATCATGATTTATTATTAGTATATTGCATCGACTTCTTTCACTATTAAATAAATTGGACAAAGGCGAGGGATTCCTTTCGAACGAAAAGCATTCTAATCTAACGAATCATCCAAGTGAAACATACAAACTACTTGGTATTGTTCTTTCTTATATGTCCATATAGGACCTAAACACAAGCCGCAATTTGCCTTAGTCTTTTTAGCAATAATGATGCTTGAGGACTATTTTGGGACTTCTATTCTTCACCAAACATCTACTTCACCCAAAAGCTTATGCTTGTTAGTCTGGACCAACTTACATGTTGTAAAATTCAATGTTTTCACACACTAGTATAATATTAATATATACTAATGCAATGCTAAATTTCTTATAAGGTATAGCTGCAAAATTAGAGTGCAGAAGCTGCTTCTAATCCCCGTTTGCAAGTGAAATCGCACTGAGCATCATGTGTACATATCCTCTTGCGCTTTTTTAAAAAAATTGGATGCTTTCCTAACAATTTTATTTCAAGTGTCTCAATCTCACAGACATGAGCATCCAGATACACATCATCTCTTCCTCTTCTTAGAAAGAGGGATGCCATGTGTATTTCTTTAAAATAAGAGGCATTTGCATATAGAGCGCACAAATTTATGAATTTACATATCTAACTGTCAGACGTGCATATCGACACACATCGCACTCAAATCTTTAATATCACATAAAACATAATACTATTACCACATTTTAAAAGTGAATTACACATTTTCATGCGTAAGTTTAAAGCATGAAAAGTGTTATGTACCTAAATATGAATGTCTAGGTGCGAGAAATGTAAATACAAGGACCAGTGGGTACAACCAACTGCAGGTCTAGTGCGGAGTTGATGCCGACAGCCATTTTGTTTTCTCGAAGAAGTTATTTTTGTGATTTGAACCATGAATTGATCACAATATGATCGTTGCATGCAACCCCATTCCTTTCTCTTGCCATATAACATTAAGTACATGTTACTACCAATACAATTAAAACCATCACTTTAAGATACTAAAACTATAACCCCTTTTTTATTTCTTTCAGATGGATCAAAGAGAAACTGATGATTCATCCCACATCTCATTGCCATATGGACTCCAGGTTTAACAAAAAAAAGGATGTATTCATGATTTTTAAAATAAAAAACACTCATTTTCATAAGTAAGGCAATATGGAAAGATAATATGAATTTCACAAATCCATTGGTTCTCAGGTCCTCTATTAGCAACCAAAAAAGCACATCTGAATTTCGATAAATTGGTAAAAAAGGCATGTAGATTCTAAGATTCTGTGCTCTACTCACTAATATAGGCGCCCCATTCTGAAATTTTCTCTTTTTCTTCCTGGCCTGAAAAAAACATTAACAATGCAAATTAGAAAGCGGCTGAGAAGTCAGCCTTGTTTTCCAAGCTGCATCTTCTTCTTGATTGCTCGATGACTATGAAAAACAAAAGCATCAATGATCCCAGCAACTGTAAAAACACCTAAATCATAAATAAAGAAAAAATTATTAGATTAGATTAATTTCACATCACCACAAGGCTGAGCAAGAATACTTCTCATTAGAATTATAAATGATGCAAACAGAAAAAACCTAGATTAGTAATCTGGTATGCTTATGCATAAATCATGATCTTATGAGGGTTTTTGAGATGTTAAAACCATCTGCCAAATCCTATATTTGATCCAATATTATAGATGCAGACGTTGCTTGATTTGCGGAAAAGGGACATCTGGATGTCAATGCAATAAAAAGAAAATGTATATGAATAACTGGAAGATGCTAAATTAGGCTTGAAGAAAATAACTAAACTGTTCCTCACTTATAACCCTGAAATTTCCATTTAGTTACATAATTTTCTCAATCCACATCATTCTAATTGGTGCTTTTTGTTATTAAATATGCCAACAAAATAAAATTGCTGGCATCTGCTGAGATGATAACATTACACAGAAATTCCAACAAGCCCTGAGATTAAAGGAACTATTTCTCCAGTTCAGCTGAAGCTAGCAGTGCTGGTTTCTAAAATTCTACCAATTTCAACGAAGAAAACAGCGTAAAGTGCTAAAATAGCGCCCCAGCCCCTCCACAATATTTATTATTTATTATTGGGGCCATTTTAGTCCAAAAAGTATCAAATCAATCCCTACATTCTTTTACAATGAACTGAAATAGTCCTCAAACAGGATTATTTCAGCGCCCATTAACAGAGCCTAAGGCTAAATTGACAATTTTGTAGACTCCGGGACTAATACAGGGGCAATTTTAACACTTTTCCTATCAAAATATTATTGACAATTGTAGATTAATATGGTTAGAATGGACAATTCTCAAACCTCCGAGTACGGCACAAATGCTTGTTAGAAAGTGCAGAAGAGATTTGTTCTCTTCCGTGAAAAGCACCTGCATTGAAAATAAAACAATTCAAAGATCTAAACAGGCTCTTGATCATATATGGGAAATCTGATCATATCTTAGGAGAGCCAATCAGGCGATCAAAAAGCTTATTTCACACGGCCTAAAATTATACTTCCAAAGAAGCTTATTTCACACGAGAGAATTCAGTTGCCAAAAAGCTGTAATTTTTGTTCTAACCTTGATTGGTGAGAATTCATAAATGAAGAAAATTCCAGGGAGAGGCCTGGGATAAATATTCCCGTCTGTGAAGTGCTCTGTCACTGAGAACTGCCAGCATGAAGAGAAAAATTCAAAGATCTGTATACTGAAATGGTTGCAGATTTTTTGTTCCAGTAGTTACCTGATTTGAATATATCTTGTGTCCTCTTATGTCAGTATAGATTGTAGGAACAACCTTGAGACGAAAAAAATGAACAGGTTACTGATGAGGAAATTAAATTTATAAACATAGAAGATAAGGTTGTGCTTAAAACTAAAAAAAGTTTTGGAAATTGTTGTTGATCCAAAACTAACTGATTTTGCTAAAATCTGATATTGCAAATCAAGGAATTGTAGCTTTTACTTGAGCTGATATGAAACATGAAATCAATGAGTAATTTTTGTCACGAAGAATACAAGGGAAAATTGAATAAATTGTTTAAATATATTATATAAGGTGAATACGATGTGCTTGAATATGATGCAAGCTTTATACATTCTTTAAACATCATGTGCCTTTAGACTGTGTTGTTATCATTATTCGTTTCATTAAAGATTATAAAAGAGAGATTGGGAATAAACTACACAACAATTTGTCAAAAATTATACACGAGATAAGAAATTTTACTTTCTATCTATAGATAAGAAATTTTACTTTCTATCTATTACAACTACCGCAGTGTAATTAAAATCCTTAAAGAGAAACATTGTCATCCCATTTAAAGGCTATCAAATATATGTAAATACAAGAACACAGTATGCTAAAATCTGATCTTATAAAAAAAAAATATAGTTCATGAATATTCTTTGAGGATGGATTAGATACCCAAGATCATTTGTAGTTACACTATGAATCTACATCTGAGGTTGATGAATTTGAATCCTCATCTAAATTACAGCCTATTGATAAATTTGAAAAAGAGAAAAAATTGTCTCAATTTCAAAACAAGAAAAGAGTTAAAATCCATATTTGAATGTAAATCTCGCTCACTTACAAATTGGATTTGAAACTAAAAAGGAAACTATGATCACATCTAAACCTAAGCTACAATTAGACTATAAATCTAATCTTGATTGTGATGCTAGCTTCTAATATAAATCAAATGAACCTGTAAAAATGAGCCTAAAATGATTTTAAATTGAATTTATCCATGAATATAAAAGTAATCAACTCAAGTCCATTATAATTTATTTGACAAAGTTTATACTGAAATTATTCCTATGAATTGAACTAAAAATTAATTCATTATTTATTCTTGGATCCTTTCAAAACTCATAAAGATAATCTTGAAGAAGAAAATTAATTTGCATCAATAATTCAGAGATTTATATTAAAGAAAGCATGAATTTCTATTTCATTTATTTGGTCCACTTTAAAAATGCATAGTTCATCACAAGTGGTTTGTTCAACAATCTAAATTAATTTTATTTAAAAAGATTGTTCAGCTATTAAGGTATAACATTCAAGTGCTTTATCTGCATACTTTTTCTTTATCATTTTATCTTCTAGAAATTCAGTCAAGATCTTTATTAGTATCCCATAAGATATTATAATGCTGCATTTTTTTTACTTAATATCATAATGATTGATCATTTGAATAATTTTCCTTATTTGAATAATTTGCATGAAGATATTTAATAATTATAGCAATCATGAATCTGTTTTTGAGAAGAATAGAAGGTATATAAAATTCAAACCAAGTGATAAAATAATGCATGTGAGAATCTTAAATAATTTCAAGCTATAAGGTTTAAGAAATTAACTACGAGAAAGATGAGATCATAATCATAAAACACAACAATGCTTAAAAATTAAAAATATGAGGAAGCACAATGTAGTTGTCTAGTTTTCAATATATTTTATTTCAAGTGCCTAATGCTAATGCTTTGTTTCTTCTCTCTTTCCATCGCCCCGTGAATTCACACTGAGCATTTTATGAGGTAGTTAATAATTATCTTGATCCTGAAACTATTTTGAATAATGAGTTTATATGCACTATTGATAATAGATAATAAAACTAGTTAGTAAATAAGTGTGACAAACCTACTTTACACGCAGTACAAAACTTATGCCTAAAATAGCATGATCAATATTAAGTGCCTAATTGATCAAAGTTGAATATTTCCAAAGTAGATATTAGAGAAGCTATTAAATTATTTAACTATCTAGTGATTCATGTGCTTCTACAGTGCTACATGTTGACTTATTCTGTTGTCTAAAGCTATTTATTTAAATATCTGATTGAGCTTCGACACACAAAACTATAGAAAACTCTGAATCTTTGCGAAAGCAATATTTTAGCATATGTGGGAAGTTGTTTTAGAAACAAATATAATATCACAAGTTTTATTTATTTTGCCAGAATTAAGATTGTGAATTCATGAATTGTTTACCGGAAAAAAAGAAATAGAGTACCGCGGTAAAACCTTTCACAGGAAAGCCAAAATAATCCCGCTTTACTTTCTTATGCTTTTTTTCCCATTATGTTTGGTTACTATTTAGTCATTTCCTATATAAATATTGTATTATGGTTTGAAATGCAGTTTTTTTGTGTGTTTTGATTAGGACAGCAGTCGGCGTCCGTCCTTCTCCCTTTGAGGGGTTGTATCCAACAAATCCGGTGGCGCTTCGGCTGTATCACTCTCCTGATATGGTGATTATCATCCCCTATCCTCTTCTGTCTTCTCTATAGTTCACTCCTTCCCCTTGCTGTCCCTGTCTCCTACCTTCATTGTTGCAACTTGCAAACTGTCACTTGATGAAATTGCTACACCCTGCACCCATACTCAGCCGCCCTTGCCGCCCTTTCTTACAAACTATAGCCATGTTTTGACCCAACCCTAATTTCCTCTTGCTAATTTTCAAAATTAGCAACCCCAAGTTAATTTTCCTGCACCTCCAATTAGTCTCATACACCATCTTTTACCTCCCAAACTTAAACCCCAACGATGATACCAAGGAAATACATGACCGAGCCTACCAGTGAATAGATACAGTCGCAGATACGCCAGCTTGAGAATATTGGGAATAAAACCCAAGGGGAGATTAAACTCGACCGTCCTTTGGAGATTTGAAGGGGAAAACATGATAAGTTGAACAACACCAGCTCCTACTAGCTTACTATAAACAGAATGTTCAGACCCTAGCTTCATAATTGGAGAGATCACATAACAGAGAAACCGCCCATCCTACAGGTAAAGTTCAACATCAGGATCATCTTACAGCCAAAGTACACCTAGGAGAACACCCAAGACGACCCCATCAAAGAAAAAACTAATTCAAAGTGGACAATAGGTGGAACCAATCAACATCCCTAAATATATCACAATTAGAAAGTGTTGCAAGTGTCACGGATTAGAGGATGTTGAATCAAACTGCACAATTATGGGGTAATCTATTTTGCTGAGCAGGACGTTCTTGAAAAAATTGGTAATGAAATAGCAGACACTGAAGACGGTGAGGATACAAAGGAGGAACAACTTCTAGTTGAGGAGGAAAGGTACATATAGTTCCAGCTGAGCACGTGGGAGAGACTCCAATCGACTTCACGGTGGACGTCCAAAACAGTCTTGAGCTCGAGGAACTGACACCAGAGACATGACAACCACAGATAAGAGAAATCAAAACCATTCAGATCTATAGGCTCATTTCTGAGTTGCCCCTACTAAGTGAGGCCCACCAGGTCAGAAATGAGGACTTTTTGTGCCATGTCCGGAAGATTACATGGAATTTTTCAGATTATAGATTCAATTCAGCATGGTACCTATCATTAGATATCCAAATAGAAGGGATGAAACCCAACCTTAAAATGTCTTAGAAGCTTGATGGAGAAGGAAATTCTTCAATGGGGTTCATGTTCTATTAGTGCAGATGAGGTCTCTCCTGAGTGGTTGCGAGTAAGAGTGGTGCAATTTTCCACAAATTTCATCCCAGTTTGACTTTTCCTCACATATTAATTTATCAACAAGATTCCGTTGAGGATGAAAAATGGAAGAAGGTTTCAGACTTAAGGGCTCAAGAGTTACGTTGCAGAAACCTACATCTATATGCAACTCCAACTCATGATGTGACAAGAGAGAATACATATTTATTCTATTAAGACGTATTGCAGAATGACAACCACATGATCGACATACAAGAAGATTACAATATTTAAGCTACCTTCAACGTGGCAAACTTAACTCCATGCTACAAAGAACCAAAAAATTCGATTAATGAAGTCAAAACTCTCCAACTACAGAAGATTGGTATAGGATTTTACCAAAAAAAAAAAAAAACGCAGTAATATAGCCACAAAAGAGGCCAAAATAATCTTGTTTTCCTTTCTTATACTTTCTTTCCTATTATCCTTCATTGTTTTTTAGTCCTTTTCGATATATGACCTGTATTAGGGTTTGGAATGCAGTTTTTTTGGTGTGTTTTGTTTAGGATGACCGTTCGACATTTGTTCATCTCCCTTTGAGGGTTGTATTCAACGGATTGGATGGTGCTCTGACTGTATCCATCTCCCAAGACGGTGATTATCGTCCCCTATCCCCTTCCGTCTCCTCCCATGTTGCTCTCAGCCGCTTCGTCTCTGTTGTTGCCTCCCGAACAACTTCCTATAGCTATCTTCCCTGCAGTTCTCCCCTTCCCCTTGTTTTCCTCGTCTCCTACCATTGTTGTCGTGGCTTGCAAAACTCTACCACTTGTTGTCCACTGCAAGAGTCTGCACCCATACCAGCTACCCTTACGGTCCTCACCCCGGAGAGCCACACCACGTCAATATCGACTACGTGCTTGCTATCTGGAACCCAAGAAACCATCATTTTTCTTGTTTTTTATTTTCCGACCGCCTCGTCCACCATTCCGCCACCTTCCGACCCTCACCGACCCACCTCCACTACCCTTGATCAAACCCTTGCCACGTGTCTGTGTCGAGTGTGCTGTTGTTTCCTATTTACGTCTAGTTAGTTGTAATTTTTCTTTCAATGTGTGAGTTGTAACAACTTGATCGACTTCCAATAATAATATTTGATTTTTATAATATGGTTTGGGTTAACATTAGTATCAATAGGTCTGGTTTAAATTAGAAATAAAATCTCGTCGTGTAAAATTTATCCCATTGTCAATAAAAATTCATATTTTTCTCTCAAATTTGAATACTCGTTGGATTTAAATTCTTCACGCATGATGCCAAGTCTTGATAAGAATCTGGATAAAACTTCTTATATCGCCGATACAAAACTATGAACTTCTATAAACTTCTCTCCCTTCTATTATGCACTTTGTGATTGATTTTGCATGTGATTAAAATTTGCGAAATTTACATACATACACACGATCCTTATGCAATTACATATCTAACACCCAAAGTTTGATATTTACACTTATAACACCTTGGACTCATATAAACTTATGCACGAAAAAAAGTAAATTTCACTTACAAAAAGATAGCAATGACGGTTTTTTTAATGCGATGCTAAAGATTTGATTGGAATGCATGCAATTGTGAATGTTTAGGTGTTAGATGTGTAGATACATAAGAATTGCATGGTATGCAGGTAAGTGCCCCTTGAAATTTAGTCAAGTCAACTACAATCTATTTTTCTTACTTCGTGGTATGAATACTGATCATGATGTGATTTTAAAGTATCATTACAAGTGAAACTGTCACTTATCTAATTTGAGTAAAAAGAAATGAAGATTTTTTCCTGAACTAAGAATTGACAAACTATGAATTTTGAACATTGTGCATCCCATTCAATCTTTATAGTAAAAAGAGAGAACTAAGCTATCCTGACAAACTTGGTACATTATGACTACACTAGTTCCAAACCCAAAATCATTCAGACTTCATAGCACAGTATGGCAGCATTAGAGTTTAAGTAAAAAATAATCGTGTCAAGAGCTCACTTTAATGAAGTATGTATAAATTCCTGAAGAACTTGGTTGAATCCACTGTGCACTGGAAGTCATAATAAAAATTGTGTTAGCAAGAATGGATCATCATTCAAAAAAAAAAAAAGACATATACTGGCCCAAAAATGAATTAAATATGAATTATAATCGACGGAGCTCACCGATCAAGTGGATTTATCACACCAGGGAACTCTGTACCAAATGAAAGTTTGTTAATCGTGTGGCTTATCTGAAAAGAGGAGGACAAGCTTAAAGGTCAGAGAGAAATACCACTAAAGTTGAAGAAAAAGAATCCTCACACCTAACAAAGGCTGGCCCATGCTACTTACATTATATTCAGCCTGTAAGGAAAAGACATCAAGGAAAGGAAAGCTTAATTGATGGAAGCCTTTCCCAGGAGCAAAATGTATATTTCCAGCAACTTTCTTAACATCAACAAACCCATGGATGTTGCATCCTTCACCTTGCTCCTCCTGAATTTTCTGGAAAATGCCCTCTCTCTTGCACTGCAGTCATTCGGAAAAGCAGAAGTACTTTTGACTAGGCGAGGAGTTGAAATATAACACTAAGGCTAAATGTACAATTTGATGATTTTATCATTTATCATTACATCAACACACAAAACTGCCATATAAATTAGCTGTAACATGCATAAAAAAAAAAGGAAAATTTGCAAATTCACTAGTCCTTTCATTGCTCGCTCTATAGAGATGCCCCTTTGAAAGTCAAAAACTAAGTGAATTAAAGTTACCTGATCAATTAAATCTATATTTGTAATACCCCATCCCTTCCTTCTGTATGCTTCTCGAACTTCTTCGCACGTGTTGCAACAATGATCATCAGACTGATACAGAAGCACAACTTAAATTTTAGAAATTGCTAAGCATCTCCACATTTGATATTGTTAAGAAAACACAGAAAATGCATATAAAACGACATTAAAAATGAATTCAAGCAAGTATGCATAAGATTTAGTTTAGGTGTTAGATATGTAATAGATCAGAACTAGGTGTCATGTATGTAAATGTCCCAAGATTTAAATAAGACAACCAACAGAATGGCATACCCCTTCTGCACCATAGCAAGAACCGCAGTATTTCTCATTATGATCAAGCCTTCCACCATGCTTCTGCAAGGGCCTTTCAATCTAGACAAGAAGTACGCAAACAAAGATTAAAGCTTAAGGAGAATTTAAAAAATGATAATGAGCAGGAGATGCTGATGAAAGAACAAATGAAACACACAAAACAATTCCTAAAATAAAGGAAATAATGGATCTCGCCCGCTACAGAGGACCAAACAAGGGCAAAAAATAAAATATACATATTAATCAAATCCGAATAGCATCAACTCGACATGATTCAAATTCTGCATAATTAAAAAAAGCCTTGGCATTCCTAAAAATGGACGAAAAAGCTGGAGCAAGCCAAAAAATCATCGTGAGAATCACTGATAAAGGCTTAACTGTTGGAGAAATATGTGTCAAACCAGTTTTCTAATCTACTTATGTTTCCATGCCCTTTACTAAGTAAAAAAGAATGCAATTTTGTGGATGATTTGCAAACCATTATGATCTCTCTAACTAATAAGTATTTGATGACAAACCGGACCAATAATTAGGATTGTCTTACTAGAAGTTTGCCTAAAGACTAAAAAGAAATGTGAAAGATGTAGTGTAACGATTTCCAAAGTCTAGACAATGACATATCTAAGATAAAGCCAAGGGCTGCCACTCAACTTCCAATTCTCTTCTCAGGTAGAAGTTTTGAAGTATGAGGAGTTGAGTCTGGTAATGACCAGTGAAGTAGCTACTAACATCAAAGACATATAATAGAATATCGGCTTCTAGTCAAGAAGTCTAGTTGTTTTGTCAGCGAAAACACAAACAATGATTTCAAATGATGAGGTTGTGGCAGCAAGTCAAAATATCAAGGCCGACAAGCTTGAAAACATAGAAACAAGTTTGGGGGTGTGTTTAACACAAAAAAGGTAAATTATATATATATATATATATATATATATATATATATATATATATATTGAAAGCCCAAAACGCTAATATATTAAATTGAAAGAAAGATACAGGTACAATATGTGGGAGAGCGCAAGCATGACACCCTGCCCACACAAAAACCACAAATGGTTCTAAAACTAAAAAAAAAAAAGAAAAATATATTAGATACTAAAATAAAAAGCCTAACAGTGTTGAAATACATAGTATGAGGTGGTTAAAGAGCAACCCAATTTGGTCTTGCCTCTGCCTCTAGTTCTAGGGCAAGAGCAAGCAATAAGCTGGTAAGATGATTGTCATCGCCAGTAGTAACCAATGTATCATCCAATATGTTCCCGAGCTGGAGTCGGCCTCCATTCTTAGAATCAATCTGATGGGGTGGTAGAACTGAAGCAGAAGGATTACCAACTGTATTACCCACAATAGGTTCTAGTATATGTGAAATATGAGTTGCCTCTACACCGGATACTTCCTGAAGAACTGGAGCTAAGGCTCTCCTGATTATCAGTCTGAACACTATCATTTGTATGTAATACTCCATCAGTGTTGTTTTTTATGGGGTTTGAAGGTGTCAACATCACATAACTAGCAGTAACAGTAACAGCAGTGTCAGGGGGGGTTCCTCAGAGGCAATAGACACCTCCCGTCTGGTAATATCTTCCCCAGGTGAAACTAAAATGTCCAGAGCAGTGGGGTTAGACCCATCCTTATTCACTTGAACCTTAGATTTCAAATTTTGATGAAACTTGTGAAATTTATCAAGGACATGACCAAACATCTTATAGTGGGTACAATATGGGGGTCTGTGCTCCATGACGATTTGTTGTCAATAACCATTATGGGTTGTGCCCAGCCAAACTTCAGTAACATCAAGTAAAGAAATATCCATTTCCACAAGTATTCTGGCCACCGAGGGTCTGATTAGGTTGAAAGTAGGCAGATCTAGTTTCAAAGGATCCCCAAGGATAACCCCAACAGAGTAGAGAATCTGACGGTGAAAAAAATGCAACTTGAGACCAGATAAACTAAATCATACCGGTACAGTGGGAGTTTCATGATTTGGGTCGAAATCAGGAGACCACTTGAGTAGCTTCGTAGGTTTACCAGCAATGTTAAGATATTTTTTGGAAAAAATTTGAGTGTAGTCTTCAGACACGGTAAACTGAATCAAAACATGTCTTTCATCCATGAGCCCCACTTTTCACTTTACAACTAATTTGAGATCATCAAAATTTTTCTTGATAACCTCCCTAGGTGGGAGTCCCGACTGAAATTTCTCAATGAGAACAAACTTGAATTTATCAGTAGTGTTGAAATTTCTAACTCTGAGAAAAAGAGTGTTGTCTTCCCACTTTTTCTGTTTGCATTCTTAATAAAGGGCAACCACCTGTATCATCACAATTCTCCTTATAACTTGAAGGGAACACAACCACCGTCTCCCCCTGAGGATTAGCCATAACGTGGGCAAATGAGGTTTTGTCAGGTTCACCCGAAGAAGAAGGAAGTTCCATCCAGAAGTTCTGCAAATCAGGCAGAGGGCCAAAGAGGTCGGGGCGCTGCGCAGAAGACAGTAAATCACAGACAGGAACTGCCGATGAGCTTGACAGAGTCATATATATATATATATATATATATATATATATATATA
>NEWO01000034.1:445781-456794 GCA_003013225.1 Phalaenopsis aphrodite | reverse complement strand
TGAAAATAAACACAGTAAGAACTAACTCCCTCAGACAGAGGACAACAATTTATAGACTCTCTACTATACAAGAGAAACTTCTACACAAAAGAGGGGTGGGAAGGCAAGAAGAATCTAGAGAGTACCTCACGAGAGCGACAACATGCAAAGCTTCCTACTCCTTCGCGAGAATTCGCCCACAAGACCCCCCAACGCACCACTATCCTGCTTCCCGCATTGCTCCTCCCACTTCATGACATTTCACGGGGCTTCTAGCCCCCACGGTTTCGAAGCTCCCCGCTTTAGGATGCATTTGCGTCAGCATCCGAACACTGTTTAGCATTTGCGTCTGTCTCCTGGTGGTGGGAGAGCATCAAATTCATACGTCGAACCTTCCATGTCGTCAGCCACCCCTGGATCCCACTGGTGCCTGCACTGTCTCTCGAAGTATCTGAGTCTTCCCCAACTTGCGAGCGAATATTCATATTGATTTGTCCTCCTAAAGTTGTGGGTCATGCCTATACTGCTAAATCTTCCCAAAGTAACCCACAATTGGTTCAATCGATGGTGCAAGGAGAGTAATCTGACCCTTGTATGTCGGTGGCACGGATGGTACGGTGTCGACCTAACATACCCTCAGTTGTACCTGTTCTATATATGAAGCGGGTGTCTTGGTCCTCTCATTCAGTGTCGCCACTAAATCTGGTTCCACTGACATTGTTTTGTGGTTGAGGGGTCCTGTGACCTCGAGCTTCATCGATGGAAGGAGGTTGATGTGTTTCCCGTCCTTGGTGAAAAAATATGTGTTACTATATCTGTCGTATTGAATCCTCCGGTTAAACTGTCACGGTCTTCGCAACGAAAAATTATTGCAGAAAGACACCGCGTGCAGAGATACAGGTCGTATCTGATCTACACGGTAGATCACGATAATCTACGGTGTAGATGTATTTCGGTGGCCCCACTTTAAATTTTTTTATTTTTTTATTTTTTAACAAAAAATTGATTGCATCATCACCGTAGATCATCGTGATCTACGGTATAGATCGGACACCGCATGCATCTCTGCATGCGGTGTCCGTATGCAATAATTTTTCCTTCGCAACAGAAGGTGGCAGGCATCCATAAGGACCACGTCACAACATACTTGGTCTTGCAGCTGACTTCCGATCGAAAATTCTACAAAGCATCTTCGGTCGATGCTGACCTAATTCTCCTTTTGCCACGTCGGTGGATATGGTTGAGAGTGTCTCTGATTTGCGAGTCCTAATTTCTCTACCATCTATGTCAACGCCACATTCTTACTGCTTTCGTCATCGATGATAACATTGCATATCTTTATGTTCACTATACAGTGAGTATAAAATATGTTATGATGAAGCCACTACAAATCCCTAGTGTCCTCTGTCTGCAGGATCCGTCAAATCAGGAGCGCCTCACTTTGATCAGTAAATGAGACTACTCTGCTCGTGGGACAGTTAGAGGCTATGTGGTCGTAACTGTGGCATTCAAAATATTTCTTGGTCGGTATAGTATTGGAGGTGCTACATTTCTCCTGCTTCTTATCTCTCTAATTCATATTATCATTCCCCTGTCCGGGCTTGCCTGTGTCTCCCGGGATATCCATATCGGTCGTAGTAATTATAGGTTACAGTCTGTCTAAAGGTTGTTGCCTGAAAGATGATCATTGTCGGCTCTGCTTCTGCTGTATTTCCACATTCAAAGCGAATGTCTGGACATCCCCTAGCGTCCAGTATGGCTACAATTGTACCACATTGCTGGTGGCGGGTTTCAGATCCCCGAGATATCTAATTATCGTATGTTCTTCTGGCTCCATCAGCTCGCATTTTAGCTGCAAGGGGTCGAATTAGGTTGTGAACTCCTCAGCATAAAGGTCCCTCTACTACAAATTATGGAGTTTCAGAAATGTATCCTGACGATAGTGAGGTGGGTGGTATTTTTTCTACATTGCCTTCTTCAACTTCTCCCACTTAATTATCTTCTCGTTGCCTCCTTTTTTCCTCTGGTTTTGTAGATTTTCTCACCATAAGGAGGCATTTTTTTAGTTTAATGGCAACCAGCTTGACTCGTTTATCCTTTGGTACATTTTTATATTTTAAAATTCGTTCAATTGATTGCAGTCAGTTGATAAACTCATCGAGATCCACGTCTCCCTCAAATTCTCGGAGGATCATCTTGATGTCGAAGTCCTGCTGACCTCCATAGGTGGTTATTCTCTCGACCTCCTTTGATATTGAATACCAAAACTGAGTAGTCGATACTTCTCGTCACTGTGATCTTCCTTGTGAAACAGATTAATCTCCTCATACTTGTCTTCTCTTCGACTTTCTCGATCACGGTCGAAGATAAACCCTTCTTGATATTCTTCATCCAACTCTGCTAGTCTCCATTGTAGACGACGGATTTCTAGTTGAATCTCTTATCGGGTTGAGTCTGATGTACCTCTTCGCGGGGGCATAGCTAGGGTTGAGAATCAGAAGGAAAAAATTTTGGTGGAGGTGACTTCGGTAGAGGCGGATGCTAAGAAACCCTAGGATGGTACTAGGTTGGACTAGCTTTTACTAAAACTAGTAGGAAAAACAGTGGAAATGCAAAAACAAACTTTCATTAATATTAAAATAGGGTTACAACATGACACAAATGAGAAATAGGAACACAAAAATAAAACGACACAAGAAAACACCTCTCAAGTGTATTCCAAGGGTAATGGAGGCCGGCGAGGTGGGTCGGGATGGCTAGTGGGGATGGTGACAGTAAAAGAATGCTAGTGACTGTGAGGGGAACGTACAGAACTGTGGGGACAACAAGTAGGAAGGGGTGTCGATGGTCAACAACTAGCAGTGGGGTGGCTGGGCGGATTTTAGAAGAAGGTAGGAAGGTTGGACAACAGTAATAACCTGCAGGATGGGGATGACGGGGGGAGAGTTTGGCGGTTGAGGAGTGAAGAGGAGAAGATTCGAGGAAGATAAAAAGGGAGGATACAATCACCATCTCGGAGAAGATATAGCCAAAGCGCAACCACCTCTTTAGATACAACCCATAAAGGGGAAAGAGACTCCACATAGGATATCTTAAAAAAACACAGCAAGAACTAACTCTCACACACAGAGAACAACAATTTATAGACTCCCTCCTAGACAAAAGAAACTTCTACACAAAAGGGAGGGCTGGGAAGACAAGAAGAATCCAGATAATACCTCACAGGAGCGACAACATGCGAAGCTTCTTACTCATTCTTCACAATAATTCACCCACAAGTCTCCCCAACACATCACGGTCCCACTTTCAGCATCCTCCCACTTCACGACATTTCGCGGGGCTTCTGGCCCCCATGGTTTCAAAGTGCCCCGCTTCGGGATGCATTTAGCGCCCGCACCCAGGCACTGTTTAGTGCCTGCATCATATATACATACATACAAATACATACATACATACATACATACATACATATATCTTTTTGTACAATCATGTGCCAAGCAAACCTTGTCAATCTACATATATCTCATGTATTGTTTTCTCATATTTTCCTTGCAAGTATTTTTTTCCATTCTCATTGTACTCGCTCACACAACCATTTGACCATGGAAGAAACACTATTTGAGCCCACATAACTTGGTCAACTACAAAAAAATCTTCTTTTCCACTTCTTAATTACTGATTCAGTTACAAAACATTCATCATCACAAGATCATTGCACCTATTCATCACTCAATTAAAAAAAAAACTTCTAATCCACCAACTTAACACATACACATCTACTTAGGCAAATAGAGACTTACATAAGAAAAAGTCAAAATGCCTCCTTGAATCAGAAACTTATGGTGATACGATACTGTAGCTGCAACAGTAAGAAGGATGTGTTACTGTCGTTGCTACAGAACCGAACCTCACCCCCTTTCTTTCCTTTTTAGCTTCCTCCTCTCTCATTTTCACTCGCTTCCATAAAAAGTATCCTCCCTAATCATTGTCTACCTATCTACCGCCTTTTACTTCTATCCTAATTTCACATTCATTACTTTCCCATCACCACTCTATTTCTTGCCTATTCCACCACTTGTCCAAACTATCCACTAACCCCCTCTTATTATACATGTTGTTTGTTAAGGGGAGGAAATTTTTCATGATTGTTGATTTCAGTTGTTACATTTGAGGCGTTCTTCCCCTCCGAGAGCTGTACCAGACAATGAGAAGGTGCTTTGGTTGTAACTCGTCCAAGATGGTGGCAATCTTCCAGGTTTCAGGTGGTGCTCCAGCTATAGCTTGACCGCTACGAGACATTAATCCTTTCAAAGCCCCTCCGGCCCTGCTTACAACAGCCGCAAACCATTCTCCTTGTCGTCATCTAAATGTAGCACCTTCCTTTCCACAATCGACCTCCCCTGCTGCCTCCTGCGGACCGCAAATCACATCAGGCCCCTCCTCACAGCAGCAGCAGCAGACGCGGTCTTCGGGCTCGTTCCTGCTGTTGCCAATGCCCTTCCAGACCAACTATTGCTGCCGCCAATGCCCTTCCAGACCAACTCTTGCTGCCGCCAACCCCTTCATGATCTATTCCAGTGTCCAATCCTCGAACATCGGTTCAAGCTGCAGTCCAGCTCGCGACCACCTCCATGCTGTTGTCTCAGGGCACCATAGCTCCTTTCCAGCCACCACCCCGACCACCAAATTCCTCCCCACTGTCGTCTAGCATCGCCGACGCCTTCCAGCTGCTGTCCAGTCCACCCTAAGCGCCTTCCAACCGCTATCTAGTCCACAACACTCATCTTCTGGTGGTTGTCTAGTCCACCGCCATGACTCCTGCCCTCCCAGAACCACCGATCGTCCCACCCCCGTGAAACCCACTCAGGATATCTATGGCAGAAATAGTGGCCACCATCCAGAATAAGGAGTTCTTCAGAAAAGCAACGTCGATGAGGGTCGGAGCTTTTCTTTGAGACAGCATAAAATATTATAAGTATCAAAGAGATAAAGAACACAATCCGCAACAATGCAGACACCTACAAAGCATGATTGAGGAGCTAGTAAAGGAGGGGAAGTTGAAAGAATTTGTTGCCCCTGGAGCCGCAAACCAAAAGCAGGGCAAAGCTCTCGAGAGCGGAACGACCAACCGGCCCATCCACACGAACGCCATTCAAATTGTAGAGGGTCATTTATGAGTTTTGTTTTTCTTTTTGTATTTTTCGCAGCGTCGTTGTTGTCCTTTCCGTTTGCATGTTTGTATAGTTTAAATAGAGGAGTCGTCATAGCAACCCTATTCGAATGCAATAATTATATTTACCTTCTTACTGTGGTTTGGGTTTCGTCCAGTATCACCCCTCAAAAGAAAATACTATACCAAAACAGAACCAAACTTCACGTAAAATGAACAAAATGGCGTCAATTTACACAGTCTCCTTCAAACTAGCACTCATCCAATGATGGCTCCAACTAATCCACAAAACTTTTTATGATAAAACCTGCTTAAGCTGAGCTAAGGAGTTCTAAAAACACAAGTTCTGCAAACATTTTAGCAATGAATAATTATACTAGATAGCAGAAGTTAATATAAAATTGAAAGATTTAGACACATACCACTCAATTCCAATGTATTTACATATCTAACTACAAAACTTTAATTATTACATGCATACCACCTTTGCCCATGCATGAAAAGGCATGCTTCACTTTCAAAAAGTTAAAATGGGGGTATATTTTTTATCTGATATGAAAGATATGGGTAGGGGTGTCAATTGTCTGACCTGAAAATGATTGGACCCGAATAGGAATAATACATGGGTCGAATACTAAGCTCTAAACCTGAGGTTGACCTGCTAAACCGAACTATACCCGAAATTTCGTGCTTATTTGGGTCATGCTTGGGTTTTTGGGTTCAACCCGAACCCGACTTGAATAATAAACATGTGGAATTCTCTAACCCAAACCGGCTCAAAAAATATTTGTGCCAACCCTAACTCGGATTTTCCGAGTCGTGTTGGTGTGTCGGGTCAATTTTTGACACCCCTAGATAAGGGAGATATTAATGTAAAAAGTAAAACTTTGATGTTATATATGTAAATACATAGCAATTGGGTGACATGTATGTAAGGACGCTAATAAATTTTGCTCCACTAAGCAAGAAACAAGCTGAGAGAGTTGAATATTTAGGGAACCAACCTGTGGTGCACCAATATCACCTTGTCTTGAATCAATAACTTTTCCAAGATGATCTAATCTTTTCTTTACAATGTCATGCCTCTGTATGGAAATTGCACTTAGCATCAAAATAAAGCACGGAAATAGATGTAAAATTATCAAAACACAAGAATAGTATCCATGGCCATACAATATCATAGTGACGCTCACCACTGATATCCATAGCATCAAGACTTAGAAGCGAGCAAGCAAGGGATGGAAATGTAACATCAAACTGCCGAACAACAGGAAATGTTCAATCAGGTTCACTGATAGAGATATAACAACATCAAAACAAGTAAATGGCATTAAAGTTGTAAATGAAGAGTATTTAGTTAACATGGAAACGATAGAATAAATTTATAAATTGTTTGGAACAAATTATGTATTTTGTACTTTATTTTTGTTTTTTCTTTTGTTTTTAAAAATAATTTATTTAGTGTATCTTTTATATATTTTTATTTTTTTTTCTAAAAATAAATTCAAATGTTTTTGAAAAGAGAGTGTTTCTAAACAATCGTACTTTAATAAAAAAATCAAACATATTTTGCTTCAAATTAAAACATAAATAAAATAAAATAAAAACAAAAAACAAAAATAATCCCAAACACCTTAGCCTTTAATGTTTAGAAAACAAAAAGTAGTCCAACTTTTTTGCTTGCTAAAATCATAATTTAAGTATTCAGAGAAATTCTAATGCAAAAGACCAAATGTGCAACATTAATGGTGCTCATAGATGTACCGTACCTCAATATTTAAAAATATTACATCAAGTTGGTGAAGATGGCGACGAAACATATCAAATTTTATATTAACTTCTCCATTGAAGATTAAAATGACTAACAGCGCTAGCAAGCTTTTCTAGCCTCTATATATGGTTGGATTTTAAAATTCAGTTACCGGTTGTGGAACCGATTAGATTTAAAAATTTTCTTTAAAATGTTTATTTTTTGGGTAAATTAGAATTTGTTGTAGGGGCTAACAACTACAAAACTTTGAAATTAAAAATCAGCTGCAAATAGAAATGAACTAAAAAATGGAATGCATGTTTGGCATAGGCATCATTTGCCAAGTAAGAAACAAACTTGAAGCAGCTTAGCTAAAACATCAAGCAATGTTTCCAAGAACTGACATTGACACGTAGCCTTTCTCCTCTTGAGGTATCTACAATTAGCTTAGTCTCGGCTCCTGAATAAATATAAAGCCCTGAAAAATGTAGAAAAATAGCGAAGCCAGATTATTAACAGTAATTCACACCCTTGTAACATGGATATATCTGATAATAGTTTTCTACGCAGGACAAAATAGTGATTCAAACTACTTAAAAGTGAGGGCATCTATTTCAATTGCCTAAAACATATTAATTTCATGAGTATCTTTTGCTAGATATGTAAATGCGACCAACGCAGCGATCTTAAGGGCGACGTTAATAGCAAAGCGCTTAAGTGGACAAATATTACTAAGGCATTCATAGGCGAGCATCGTTGTCTTTCCAAGCTTAAATGCGACTAACACAGCGATCTTAAGGGCGACATTAATGGCAAAGCGCTTAAGTGGGAAAATTTTACTAAGGCATTCATAGGCGAGCACCTTTGTCTTACCAAGCAGTGAAAGGAAAACCTTCTCTTGATATTAGAGATGGGTGTTATCACTCAATATGTTTTATAACGAGATCTGGCTGGGATAATGGGAAAGGTGTAACTAATTGATAAAACAAGTATTTATCTTTAAAATAAGTTGATCTGATGCAAGTGAAAGAAGTTTAGTTCTAAAGTAGTGAATAATAAAGATGAAGGGGGCGAGATCAAAATAACTGAGAAAGAGAAATAAGGCCACAATCCAATGATAGAGAAGAAAGCATGTTAACAAAGAATATGGAATAAATAATAGCATATAATAAACTATCCCTAGGCAATATATCTATTAGTACATGAAAAAAATGACATCAAGAGGACAGTAAAAAAGCTAGAGGGCTACAATCTCATGATAGAGAAGAAGGCGTGAATGATAAAAAAGATGAAATACATAGTATTAAAGAACAGATTACCAAAAAGCTAAATGCTTCACAGACAAGAGTAGGTTACCTATGTTAAAATAATCTATTAGTAAGATTTTATAACTTGAAAATGAAATGAACATTGTAGTAAAAAATAAATTACCCTTAGGCTAAATGCTTCACAAACAAGAGTAGTTTGCCTATGTCAAAATAATCTATTAGTAAAATTTTTAATTTGGAATGAAATTAAATTCAAAATTCATTATTTTTCCCCACTTAATTTAATGCAATGACTATCATTTAATACTCTCTCCTCATAATTGAAGAAAATCATATACAATATAAATATTTCCTTTTTAATGCCTACTCACTCAAACAAGCACCTATGGTGGTGCACCTATAGCCTCAGACGTTGGGCAACAATATCATAATTTTTTATGAAGTATATTAAGTTAAACCCATCAAGGATCGATTGAACTGTTTTCTAAAAATATAAAAAATAATTGTAAGAGTCTGCTCAGTATTGTGAAGATAAAGTTTCCCTTTGACCAATCATGCCCATTCGAGGTTGAGTATACAAATAGTGATTGTAAAAGTTACATAAAGACGTAAAGATGGATACTTACAATTTTATGATAAACCATCATTAAATCTTGAAAATTTATGATATTTCGCTCATATATGGCTTTAAAAAAAAAAGATAATGTGATCAATATTCCCTTTAACCATATTCACACCCTTGGCAGCAACTTAATAGTAAGATATTGAGCCAACTTTTCGACATGAAGCCTTCAAAGACAGGTCTCCATCTCAATGTTCATGAATTCCTATGAGTGAATGAAAGTTGTTTTGTTTGCCCCAAAGACTTTTACAAGAATTTTAGAGTTTCTTCGAAGTGATAAATCTAATCCTCAAATAGATATTGAATGTTTTCTTCTTTTTTTTTAGTGAATTGATACTCTTTTGAGTGTCTCTTAATGCTTGGAGGTTTGCGTCGCTCAACCTTGGTAGTGTGACTTGTTGATGTGATCTATTTTACTGTGCAAGTGGCGTACGTTGATTAAATAATATAGTAGATGTGACCAAACGAAGAAAAAATGCCAAACTTGTAACAAAATGCAAACAATTTGGTTAACATAAGCAACAAAGCAGCAATGGTTCTGAATATGATCCAATCTTCAGTCAAATCTCAAGTCAATTCAACCTAGACTCAAGATAATTTAGTCTAATATTGAACCAAGCCAAGTTTAATTATAGAATCAATCTGATCTCGATTTGAGCTTAGGTATGGCTCATTAATTTTCACTAGAGCCAAAAACAATTCGATCGCCATTAATTTTTGATCCCCTACAACAAGTTCCTAGTTCAATACATACATAAATATGTTTGCGTGTGAGAGAGAATGTGCATGTCCATGAGCATATACATTCATTCCAATCTAAATACATAAAGAAATAAATTCATACAGACAGAAACACTTGAATCTAATCTGGTGCTAGATCAATTTGATCCCGGCTCAACTCAATTTAACTTTGATCTGAGGTAGGCTATCTTGTTGATTTCAATTCAAGTAAAAAAAGACCCAACTTTTAAATAACATTCAAGCCAAATTCACAACTCGGGCTACATAAAGACATACATTCATCATAGTTGGTTGAAAACTGGATGCCAAAGTTAAATGTAATGATGCAACTGATTTGAACAATTTAGGCAATAAAGCTAAATTCTAGCACTGGATTTGGCCAAAGATCCAACGAGAAAGACATGAAGCAAAGTAATAGGTGACGAGCATGTTGAGAAGTGGATAGTGAAATCATGCCTTCGGTATAATTTTTTTCTTAGTGAGGTAGCCATGATTTTTCTACTTCAAAGTAATATGTAATATTAATAAAAAATAAGGCTCTCCTACCATCTCGTACTTGAAAAAGAAAGTTTACTAAGAAAATAGAAAGATTAAACAACCAACCACCAATAGTATTGCTACAAAGATTGGTGCAATAATAGTATTAATAAATATCAAAACTCCAATCCACAATGATGATGAGTCTACAGGAAACAAAAGCATGGGACTCAAGACGATACTGATAGACCTAAGAATCACAAAGGTAGTTGTTAATCAAGGAGATGATCACCAAGGCACTTCCAAAAATAGAGTATGAATTTCTTAAGAGCAGCGGCTATAAATTTCATACAGATAGCAGCAATGGTTTGCCGACATTGATGGTAGTGACTGGCCCAAAAGCAATGGATGTGGTAGCCCAAAAAATATTCAATGTACATAACTACGGAAGGCAGTTTTACAAGTGCCCACGATAAATTACAGAAAACTATGACTATTTTCGGTGAGCAGATGAGCTGAAAGACTCCACCGTCGAGAGTGATTGGGCATGAAAAGTATCTCTGGAGGACGGCTTAGCGCATGACATACGTCTTTTACATTTTAAAAATAATATCATCATATTATCAATTGTTATTTTAATAGTCATTTTCTTAATTATAATAATCATGTCATTCACTGTTTAGTGAGATTTTTATTTTTATTTTGTAACGTTCTGCACTGAATATTTGCTTTTAAAGTATAGAATATACTGGTATGAACAATTATGTTGCAAACAACATTACTATACAGTAGCAGAATGATTATTTGTCCAGAAACAGTTGCAAGGCAACTGTCTTCAAACTGAAAAAAACAAAGACACCCAGCTTATCCACAACAACCACGCAGCAGCTTATTATTAAACTTCAGCTACACCAAACAGGTCATAAATATGTATACAATATATATATATATATATATATATATATATATATATATATATATATATATATATATATATATATATATA
>NEWO01000034.1:429811-444284 GCA_003013225.1 Phalaenopsis aphrodite | reverse complement strand
TAAATATATATATATATATATATATATATATATATATATATATATATATATATATATCATAAATGAGGATTTATACGATGGGTTTTGCTCTGATCGCGACAATGTAGCGACTCGAGTAGCCCTCGATATCTTTACGTTGGAACGAGAATGTAGCATGTTTTTGCCTCGCTGTGCTAGAAGAAGAAGGGTAGGGGTTCACGTCGAAGCAATTTCGTTGCCCCGTTGTGCTCGACGAAGAAGTGAAGGGGATTGCGTCGTAGCAGGTTTGTCCTCGTCGTGATCTATGCGAAGACGTCGACATCCTCTGCTTGACAACGCCTCCCCCCGCGGCAAATTTTTTTGTTGTTCTACAATTTCTTTCTCTGTTTTTTGTCTTCTGCTTCGATGGCTACTGTTCCTCCCGAATCAGTACCTAGGCGAAGAATCTTTTGTTGAGGCATTTGGTAATGGTCTAGACTACGAGAAGGCTGACGAGCATGTTGTGTTTCCTCAGATTTATCATGATTCTCTTGAAGGGAAAGCCGACAGTCCGTTTGTTAAGAGGGCTTGCATAAATGGTGGTAAGGCCGCTATTATTTTTTCAGACCTCGAAGTCTCTACTCTGGTTGAAAAATGCAAATTCACACTCATTGGGAGATTTCAGTTGGGGCTTACCAAAATGGAGGATATTCACAAAGCCTTTGAGGACCTCAAACTTGTAGGATAATGGAAGGTGGGTCTCTTTGATGGGAGACATGTGATGATACTTTTGACTACGGACAAAGACTATGCTAGGATTTTCTCCAGGAAATACCTCACCATTGAAGAAAAAACTATGAAGTTGCTTAAGTCGTCTCCTAAATTTGATCCAAACCAAGAACCACCTACAGTGCTAATATGGTTTAAATTACCTGGGCTTAAGTTGCATCTTTTCAAACATCAGGTCCTTTATTCCATTGGGGTCATGCTTAGGAGACCAATGAAATTAGACATACCCACGTTAAATCTCACGAGGCTTTCTGTCGCCAGGATCCTTGTGGAGAGAGATAATTTACCAGACAATGAAGAAATTTAGTTTGGCACTCACATATTGGCAAAAGATTGCCATGGAATAAATACCATACTATTGCACTCATTGTAAGATGTTTGAACACACACTTGAAAAATGTTTCTGGCTCTATCATAATTTGAACCTCAAGTGTCTCAACTAACTACTCTAGAAGCACATATTTCATCTGTTGATATGGTGGAAACTACAACTAGAGAGGATATTGTCACTGATTTTGCCCCAGAGGAGCACCCCTCACTATCTCAGCCCCCTCATATTGTTGAAAATAGATACTCTCATTTTGGTGTCAGAAGATGCATCATATGTTATGGAAACATATATTGTTGATGTTGAGAGCCCTCAAACCTTGGCTGAGTGCCAAGTTCAAGGTGTGCAACAGGTAGAAATTGCTTCCATTGATGATCAACTCAGTGATAAGTTGGGACAACCTTTCGAAGAAGATTGGCAAAATTACAAGAAGAAAGGACTAAAGAAACTCAGGAATTTACAGAAGGATGCTTTGCTCGTTTCGAGTGGAAGCCCTCATAACAGTTTGGTGCTCAACTTCCTCTTCAGAACCAGGGAGAGAGGAAAGCTCACTCATTATGATTAAGCTCTTGAGAAACCTGCAGACTGTTTCTATCTTTTTGGGGAAATTGTCTTAGCTTTTTTGAAGGTATACTTGTACTTTTTTTAATACATTTTGAGTCTTGTATGTCTTTTCAGTGAATTTCTAGCACCCGCTCACTAAAACCTTTGTATCTTCTTCCCATCAATGAAATTTTTATTTTGGTGATATATATATATATATATATATATATATATTTATTTATTTATTTATTTATTTTATTTTTTTTATTTTATTTTTTTTTGAAAAGGCAAACTTCATTCATAAAAAAGAGAGGAGACAGGGTTTAGTGAGTGGATACAAAGAGCTCACTCACAGAGATTACAATATATTCCCCAAAAAATAAAACAAAAAGAAATAACTCATAATCATGGTGAGTGCAGTCGGTGTATCTACCGCTTCCATTTCCCCTGGATCTAGGTAGGGATCCAGCAACGTACTGAAATGTGGGCGCTTCCGCCCAAAATAATGATACAGTCATCCTGAGAGTTACTAAGATCTGACATTCTTTTCTTCTTCCTAGATTTGTAAATCTACCAATCATCTGCAAGAAGTAGTCATGTGTGAACAATAGGTGGATCTTCGATGGAGGTAAACTGCTAATCGGACTCAGCCTTCAACATACCTTGATCCTGACACTCCATAATTTGAGTACCCTCTTTTCTCGCAATAGGTGGTTCCAAGACACTTAGGCTAGCATCTGCTACAACAAAATTCGTAGAATTTGTAATTTGAGGAAGAGCTGCCTCAATAACAGTAGGCGGAAGCTGCTGGTCTAGCTGGTAAGTAGCGTTATGAGTCAAATTCTCATTTAACCTTTCTGAAAGATTAATAGTGTTTGTTCTATTTTCCTCCACATGGATGATGCTGTTAGGACCTGTAGATCTCAAATGTGGGTGAAGTCTGAAGCAATTGACAGGGGTGTGCGCAAACATTTTAAAGTGATTGCATTAGTAAGGTCATTATTCTATTATAATTGGCTATCAGTACCAATTATGGGCAATATCAAGCCATATTTCGTCCAAATCAGGGAGGGTGATATTCCTTTCAACATAAATTCTTGCAACCGAAGGTCTGGTTAGATTGAAGATGGGTGTATCCAATTTCATAGATCTCCCTAGTGCAGCTCCAATAGAGTAGATGACTTGCTGGTTGAAGTAGTGCAACTTTTGGCCATGTAGTTTAAACCAGATTGGAACTATATGTGGTTCTTGACTAGGGTCAAATTCAGGAGACTTTTTGGAAAATATTTTGGCATAAGCTTCCACTTTAGATAATTGTACCATCACGTGTCTCCCATCAAATAGACCAACCTTCCAAAGTCTCAATAATTTGAGATCTTTAAAAGTCTTTCGAACGATTTCTATTTTGGGATGTCCCGATTGGAACATCGCAATGAGGGTGAATTTGAACTTGTTAACCAGGTTGAAAACTTCAACATCAGAAAAAAATAGAGCCAGTTTACCACTTTTCCTACCCGTCTTTTTGATAAGGTTGCAGTCCTCCTAGCCTTCGAATGATTCATGGTAAACCTGAGGGAAAACCTAATCAGATCCCATAGAGCAAACCATATCAACAAAAGAAGTCTTCCCAAGGTTTAAAACTATAGTAGTCGGTGGTTGAGAGGGAGAAATAGCCATGGAAGGGAGCAGCAGAACAGCGGCAAGCTCCTGAGTTTGAGTCGTGACTTCAATTGGAGCTTTTTGTTGCTCGATACGCCGAGCAGGGATCAAGCGACACGTCACAGCAAGGATCGCGGCACTGTGCAAGCTGCAGTTCCGCCGCCACCTTCCCAATGAGCTCGTGAGCTGATCAAGAAAATTACGCGATCGAATGAACGATACAGAAGAGCGAAGCGAACGAGCAAAAGGTTGGGCACGGCGACACGATCCCCCACCCTTCTTCTTCAAGCAAGAGTCTATGAACCGTTGTGGCTACCCGCATCGCCATGGAGTCGCGATGGGAGGAGTAAACCCAAACAGAGCGAGACGATGCATCGTGTTATGCTTATATATATATATATATATATATATATATATATATATATATATATATATATATATATGCACTATCAGGATTGCATGAATTATTCATGTGATCTGTGCTGCATAACCAATATCAAAAATAGTTAATGTGGATCATAGAATGTGATTAGACTTCAATAACTTGTTAATAATAATCATTATAGCGAACTATTGTAAAAAAATTACTATTTGCAGTTGTCAAAACATCTTTATATTTTGGAAATTCAAACTAGTATAGCCTATAAATTGTTATTGCATGTGTGTGTGCGTGTGTGTGATATCAAATTTTAGTAAGTTTCAACAAATCAAACAATATTTTTTTAGTCAAGTTGAGTCGTGTTGGTGTGTCGGATCAATTTTTAACACCCACACACACGCGCGCGCGCACACACACACATATGTGTGCGTGTGTATAACCCTAACCCACCTTCACGCATTGTTCTTTTTTCTTCTCTACCACGCGATGGTGCCTGGAACGGATCCCCACCAGCAACAGTGATTGAAACATCTCACATTTGGCTCTTGGAATCATCGCTTGGTTCGTTAAAGCTAAGGCAAGAGCTTGAAAATAATTTTTTTTTTTAACTTCATTATAGCTAAAATGAAATTTGAAAAGCTTGGAACAACCTCAGTTAAATTTTATCATAAAATGTTTTGTAATTATTAATTTTGTTGAGGTTTTATTTCTTATATTTCTACAATCTTAAATGGGTCAATTATAGCTTTATTTTGGTCATCGCATACGAGCTTGGATTTGAAATTCTAAGCTACACATTTCCAATTAATTTGGCCCAATTTTATCTCAAAGATTTTTCTTTATATTTAAATAGACTTATACATATATACACATTTGACATTTCTAATGAACAATGATAATATTTGTGGAAGAATCTTGTGGAAAAGAAATAATGTCATGCAGAAATAAAGTACACATAATGACATAAATGCAATACATTGGATAAAACAAATGTTTGATTAAAATTAGTTACATTATATATTGAAAAATCTTAATCCACCATCACTCCAAACTCAAATTTCAGCCTCCCCTCTTGAAATTCCAGTTACGCCATTGACAACGACCATTCAAATTTATGTGATTGGAGAATCAAACCAGCAGTGGTTCAAACAAGTCGTGCCTAATAAAAAATCCATCATGCGTGTTCTATATCATCCTTATTATTTTTCTTCATAAGTTGCTTTTCCTTATCCTCTTTCAACATCAAATACAAGACATTTTCCGGTTCACATCATATTTTGCACTTATTTTTACTATAACTAAGATCAAATCAAAAAAATCTGCAATTTTTACTTGTTAAAAGTCAGTTAAAGTAATATTTCAAACCTAATAACCCACATTCTACTTGCATTCGACACTGTAAATGGCATGTTTAAGTTACAAAGAATCCCTTCCAAGCCCACAGCTTGCTTCTTGAAATGCCATGCCCATAACCTATGCATGAATCATGACCACATGTTAACATCACCCATCAATTGGCTACCTAAACCAAAATTTTCAATAAGCAATTGCATAATATACTACTATAGATCTAGCCTCTCAAATAAGAAAATACTGAAACCATAATTTTCATAAAGTCCCTTCCTTACTCAAAGAAAATGAAGACCAAAATACTTCACAATCATTCTGCTCGATTTTCTTTCAACAACGGACTAAAATAATCCTTCAAGTTCACTTGACAAGCTAGAGAGCACAGTTACTTGTGTGCATTTTCCCCAACACCATTGTTGGGACAATTGAACGAGCAAACACATTGTCTAGCATTGAAAAACTCTGATTGGTGATTTAAAAGAGGTTCCTAGAGGCACATTACAAGAGTTCAAAACGTTTCAGAATAGAAACATTTTGCCACAAAAGAAGCAATGATCATGACTCACCTTTTAGCCAACATGCCCTAAACAATCAACTTACCACAAAATAAATAACGATAAAGCTCCCCAATGATCTTCAGAATGGGGATTATGTTTAGAGATAAAAACAATTCTAAGAAAAATAATATTCAAAGAGACTAAATGGTTGTTTGTTTTGCTCAAGAAAAAAAAAAGCAGTACAAAAAAAAAAAAGCACACAAGGTAAAAGTAAGTGATTGAAATATAAATATTGTTGATTGGATGAATACACTGTAAATGTAAGAATTTTTAATTTTGTGTTCAGGTAAGTACATTAAAAAAGGAATGCAGTGTAAAACCCATGAGCAGCGGCCAGTGGCAACATCCGGCCGACCAAGGCAGCAACTGGCTGAGGGCAGATGGCGACATAGAGCAAACAGTGGCAGTTGGCAACAGGCAACTAGTGACGGCAGCTAGCATTCGTCGACAGCAGCGACAAATAGTGGCTAGCGGAGGAGCCCATCGTTGATTATAGCGGTTGCGGTGGCTGATGGAGAAGTTACTAAAGGCCCCAATTTAAAGTGTATTTGGAAATCACTAAAAAATCACAAAAAATCAAGCAAATTTGAACTAGCTGAAAATGAACTAAAGACTAATTTTAAATTCATTGCAATTTTACAATGCATTGATTTTTCTCAAACCAAACAACCATAATTTCAAAACCCCTGCATTTGGAATGCGTACCCTCTTTTGCAAAAAAACAGAGTTTCACAAGGTTCGCCAGAAATGCAATAACTACCGAGGGGTGATATGGGTACAAAATACGACGCCTTCCAGCTGATCGCACTACAGCAGTAAGAAATACAGGATAGAATCTCGTTTGACCGCCTTTCCTTCGATATGTAAGAAGCTTATAGAAGAACGATTGCTTTTAACAATGTAAAATAGCAAAAAAGAAAGAAGTTGCTTCCAAGAAAACTAATCGACTTACTGATCTCAGAGATAAATAGTAAAAGGATGGCGACGGAGGAGACGATGGTGATCAGCCCTCCAGAGAGCGTTCGATTGTAGAAATCCTCGTTTACTTTAGGGTAGGCGTCCAGATTCTTCAGCTTGTTGAGGATCTCCATAACTAGGATCTGCAATCTAAGCCCTAATTCCGTCTCTTCGAAGGCCTAGAGCTCCTGAAAACGATCCTATCACTAATTATCATTTTTGCAGATCCCCTCAGCCGTGTTTTCAGTGGCAGCCCCTGCGATGGCCGCAAATAGTCCAGCTAGATTGCTATGAGTTTGGATTTGAGCTTAATTCCACCAATTCAAATTGAATTGAATAATATTAAAGATAAAAAAATATTATTTAAAATAAATGAAATGATAAATCAAATAAACATTTAAAAAATAACTAATAAAAATTTATTTGAGATAAAATATAAAATAAACTTTTTATCATTTTTAATAATTTTAAAAAATATTTATTTAAATATATTTTTATTAATTATTTTTTAATCGAGCCGACTCATTTAGAAATTGAATAGACATGTTAGCTCATCAAGCTCATTTCATGAGCCACTTATCAAGTAGAACCTAAACCAACTCACGAGTCAGCTGTGCTCACTAACTCCTATACTTATCAAATTTTTAGACTTTATTTAACTGATTATTTAAAATTATAAGAGGAAATTTATAAATTCATTAAATCTAACTAATAATAGGGGAATCTAACCAATAACAAATTGATGAGATTTCTTAAAATATTATTTTTAAAGTTATTAAAATTTCTAAAATTCGGTCTGACACCATTTAGTGTGATTGTTGCTCAAATCATATACAATGGTACATCAAAGAGCCCTTTAGAACAAGTTTGATATGTATCTTTCTATGTATTAGTATCATGCATATAATATTTATAAATAATATATAAATAAAAAAAATTATATTTTTGTTCGTACACACTTGTTATAATAGTAATTGTTCATATCAGTGAAACAATGGATATTAAACAGTACACTCATGCATCTTAATAAACATTACACTTAATAAGTGAATAATTAAGATCTTGATAAAATGTATATTTAATGATGATTTAATTACTTATTTGAATGATTTCTTTTGTATTCAAGTATCAATTTTCTTATATCATATGCATATGTATATTATTTTGAAGCAAATGTACTATAACAAAATCAAACAAATAACTAGATAAATATAAACAATATACTTAGCACACAATTATTATGTATTTACATATCTCACAACTAAACTTTCATATTTACATACATATAGCACTTCGGTGCTTTAAACCTATAAATGAGAATATGAATTTCACTTTTAAAAAGTGATAATAGTGTCATTTTTTATATGGTATGTGTGTAAATATGAAAGTTTAAGTGTTAGATATGTCAATACAAAAGAATTGTGTGCTATCTATCTAAATGCCCCTATTTTACATATCTCTTATGGCAAAAAAATATCAATCTTAAAAAAAAAAAAAAAGTTTTATTTATTTAAACTCTATTTATTTACAGCTCAACATATAAAACATAAAACAAGCATCATAATGGTAGCTCCTCGTTGCCATGACTTTTCTGGGCAAGTGAGAGAATGCAGAGGGTATGAGGAAGAAAGAAGTAGATGGAAAGGAATACCAAGACTCCAAGATCTGCCTCTTCGCCAACTGCTGGTTGTGGGGGGCTTCGCAGGTATATTTGAATCATGCACCAAATGCAATAGAGACTTGCCACCACCAATATTAATCTCAATGATTTGTTCGAATTTGCTATGATGGAATCTCCATGCTTCACTCTGTAGAGAAACAGAAGAGAAAAGTGTCAGTTAAGTGTCATGTAAATATGGATTTACCAAATCCTGCCAATGCCGAGATTTAGTAAATCCGGAATTTATGGCGAAACTGAAAAGAAACTGGATTTACTAAATTCAGGATTTCAAAAGTTGTCACAATATTTAAGTTAATCCGACTTAAATTTTGTTACCAGCAGCCCATAATGCAAAATATACTTTCGGAAGGCGTCAAATAAGACCAGAATTCCATTAAAAAGGCAATAATGAAGAAGGCATCAAATAAATAAATAAACTTTACGAAGAAAACATTAGAATAATTGGAATGTTCAGATTGGTTGAACAGTCAAACTTATATAATGATTCTCCTTCTGGAGTTGCATCCATATCTTCTTTAATAATATTATTATCATTATCATCATCATTAATCTTATCGCATTTAGATGTTTACTAAGAATCCTTATTTTACATTCAACAGCTCTGGTGTGGCAAAGGTACTAAACATATTATGTGCAAACATTTTGCACAAATGTTATCTAAGTTGCATCAATTCTATCCTTCTTTTGTCCTGATCTTTTGACAAACACTTTCCCTTCATGCACAGACACGAAATTCTCATGGTAACCGTCACATGTTTTTTTAAGTTCGAGAAAATCATAACAATATATTTATTTGCTCTTTGTATTTTTCATTAATTGTTATACCCAAAAATTCATTTTCAGAGTGAATCTTCATTGAATAAAATCATAATGATTCTCATAGTCCTTTAATCAACATTGTCCACGGTATCAACAACAAAATCCTTCAATTATTTTATCTCTATTTGTTCAAAATTTTATTGAGAAGATTTGTTAAACAAACTACTCTAATAAAACCCATGAATATCTAAATATCAAAATGCAGCTCATATGGAACCAAGAGTTATCTTTATGCACCTTCTTCCAAGTTAATTCCATTTATATATAAGTTCATTGCTCTCTTCATTATACTCTTCCAACAAGATCTCTCATTTTTTTACTTCTACTTTCTCGTTTTCCTTAATAACCTCACTTTTAACTAGATTTTACTAACATGATCAACATCATTAGTCATAAGCCAACTATTTGGGGGTTAGTTCTATGAATCATCTATTTTCATTTATTCTAGTTAGTGTTGTCGGAGATGTGGAATCTATCATTCGCAAATCGATTCAGACAAACACTATATATTCTAACCAGATCTTATAATTGCTACTCCTATAACTAACTTAATTGAAGTCTGGTTAGGCTCTACGTTGTATACTTCTGAGTACAAATTCAATAAGCTCTACGTTGTATGATTTATTTATTTATTTATTTTACACTTCTCATTTAGTTTCTTGCAAACAAGTGATATTAATTATTCATCTAATCCATTAATTTTCATCTTCCTACAAAGTTTC
The DNA here is from genome assembly GCA_003013225.1 of Phalaenopsis aphrodite. Taxonomy (NCBI): domain Eukaryota; kingdom Viridiplantae; phylum Streptophyta; class Magnoliopsida; order Asparagales; family Orchidaceae; genus Phalaenopsis; species Phalaenopsis aphrodite. Next base: position 434,542 of record NEWO01000034.1, on the reverse strand, counting down.
CAAATTTCATATGTAAAATTTAATTTTAATTTTAGACCTTTTAAACTTCTGCTCACTTTTCACCCCAATTAGATTAAGTTGTAGACGATAGTTAAAGGATGACATTTTAGCCCTCTCATGCCTATTTTCATACATTGATCAGATTAAGTCATAATAAGTTGCTTATAGGTTGACCCAGGAGCTCAAATTATTATGTTTTTATTAGGTTCTCATGCTTGTAATTAAGTCCTCTTTCTTAGTTTTATGTTTTAGTTGCGGCCTTGCCTATATAAGGTTGCCTTAAATCTTAGAAAGGGATAGAGTATATTGATTGGTTGCAAGATCCTTTCTCGTATCCTTCCGAGTTAAGAAGTTATTTAAGTATCCTAGAGTTGCACCAGGTGGTCATTATCCGTCTTTCTTTCAGTTTATGTATTTTATTTTCCCTCTTTGGGATTGCTGTCCAGATTTCTTCTTTTCTGAATTTTTTGATTACATATTTTCTGTTTTACTTTGTTTCTGATATCATCATTGTATCAAAGTACACTTCTTGCACATTTCTTCCTTCTTCCTTCCATTTAATTCAATTTCCCCGTAATTTGAAATTCTGTCCAGATTTCTTGTTTTTTTATTCCTCTGATTTCTCTTATCAGTGGAAAAACTTTCTGCCAAGGAAGAAATCTGGTTTGCTAGATTTTCCAGCATGTTCTAGCGGTATTGCGATTTTCCAGCAGGTTCTTGCGGTGTTGCAGTTTTCCAGCAAATTCTCGCCGCGTATTCTCTGCTGTCCAACCGGTGGGTTTTCGCCCAGAATTTGCGGACAAGGGACTGATTTATGTCCAGACTAACTATTTCTGGATTAAGGTGGCTGAAAGGTCTGTTGCAGTTTTACGATTCTGTGCAAAGGAATTCCAGATCAAAGGATTTCGGTTCCAGTTTTCTGTCTTCTTGATCTTTCCCACGGTGTTCCCTAATTTCTTCCTGCAAGCTGCCTTCAATCGCAGATCATCCGAGTTCTCTGTAACCTTCCATCGAGTCAGTAGACCAAAGAAAGTCAGGATGCTGCCAAGAAGAAACAAGTCCGTCCAGCCCGAGATTTGTTTGTGGAAGAATTACAACAAGAAATTCATCGTCAACAAGCAAGATTGGCACTTCTTGAACNATTGTGCAGAAGGCCAACCTAAGGCTCGGAAAGGTCCTATAGGAATCCATTTTGGGTTTCCTCATGTCGGTTTCATCCTTCTAAGCGTTAGAAGTCGATACCACACACGCGAAACTCCAAAAGAGGACGGAAACAGGTCGAACTAAAACGAGGCGTGCCACCTCTAAGGTTCTAAGATAGTCGCAAGAAGACCCCTAAGGCTAGATCCTAACTCCTACGAGAAAAACTAGACCTCACGAAAATTGAGGTCAAGAGGCGTAAAAATCTACGAAAACCTCCAAATTTCAAAATCAAAATAGATCTTCCTAATTTTCATGGAAGATTGGACCATAACGAATTCGGCAATTGGCTACATATAATTGAACAAATTCAGGAATTTAAGGAGATGTGACAAAAACATATCGTCAAATTAGTGGCGATCAAATTGAAGAATGTGTCACTTTGACGGGAAAATTTGAAAAGGATTCAACAATGACAGAAAAGATCCAAGATCACTTCGTGGGCCAAAATGAAGAAATAAATGCAACAGAAATTCTTACCCGATCATTAGTGACAAGAAGTCTTTCATCCGACTTCATAACCTTCATTAACAAGAGTTACTGTGAAAGAACATATTGCTGAATTCGAACAGTTGGGGCTGAAATGCAATCTTTTCGAACCCAAGGAGCATACTATAGCATGATTTTTGGGTGGTCTTCGGCCATCTATCACTAATGTAGTTCAACTCCATACGTTTCGGGCATTACAAGACATGATTAACATGGTGGTGAAGGTTTAAAAAACAGCAGAAATTGGGTATGAACACTCCAATAAGCATCCCTACCAATGATTTTGGTGGGTCCAGCAAATCAGCCCACTTCTGGCCATCGGCAGGTGGTTGAAAAGCTGAATAAAACAACAATTGTTTTCAGCCACGAGGGACTACTACCACAAAAAGGAAAGTAAATACACGGTATACAATGCTTCAAATATCATGAGTTTGGTCACATAGCTTCGAGTTGTCCTAATCGGCACATAATTTCATTAGCGGAGGAAGTTGATCAAGAGAAAAATGGCGTGGTAGAAGAAGAAGATATTAATCCAACGAGGGGCCAAATCCTACAGGCAGAGGAAGGAGTATTGCCGGTGATAAGATGTCTCCTAAGTATCGAACAATCTTCCAATAAAGATTGGTTACAACATAACATCTTTAGAACACGGTGCACAGTTCAAGACAAGGTTTGTAACCCTATAATCGAGTGGAAGTTGTGAGAACATGGTTACAACAACCATGGTGGAGAAACTTCATCTAGCTACTCATCCTCACCCCCATCCCTACCAACTCACATGGCTCAAGAAGGGGACTAAAATTAAAGTCAATAGGAAATGCATGTTGTCATTTTCTATCGGTCTGAAACTTTAGGAGCAGCCTTTATGTGATGTGATTCATATGGATGCTCATTACATATTGCTTGGTTGACCTTGGCAATATGATCGTCATAAAATTCATGATGAGTATGCTAAAACTTATTCCTTTATGAAAGAGAGAATGTAAATCACTTTGGTGCCTATGAAAAAAGAGATCCAAGCAAGGACTAAAATCAACCCTTTTAGCTCATTACTTTTAAAAGAACTCAAGGAGACAACTATAGGGTACTTTTTTATCATAACCGAGAGTTTCGGATAGCTACAGGCAACTCCTTCTGAAGTGCAAGGATTGATACAATAGTTCGAAGATATCTTTCTAGCAGATATTCCTATAAAATTTCCTCCTATGAGAGAGGTGCAACATGTTATTGGCTTTGTGCCCAGTTCGGTCATCCCCAATAAACCTTCATATAGGATATCTCCAAGAAAGCACGAGAAACTTCAATGCAAAGTGGATAATCTGATCCACAAAAGCTTGGGGCGATGTAGTGCTAGCCCTTGCACAGTTCCAGCTCTCATGGTTCAAAAGAAGGATGAAAAATGGTGCATTGGCATTGGCAGTTGGGCTGTAAATAAATTCACTATTAAATATAAGTTTCTCATTCCTCAATTGGATGATATTTTTTATCAACCAAAAGGAGCAGTTATTTTCTCCAACATAGATCTTCGAAGTGGGTACCACCAAATATGTATGTGACATGGAGATGAGTGGAAAACAGAGTTCAAGAAAAGCTATGGGCTTTACGAGTGTACGGTGATGCAGTTCGGGCTTTCTAACACTCCATGCACATTTATGTGCCTCATAAATCAAGTTGAAAAACCTTTTTAAGGGAAGGTTTTTTAAGATAATTTGATTTTTAGCTCTAACAAATCTAAACATTTCCAACATATATAAATTGGCTTTTAGCTCCTACGATCACAACAGCTTTTTGCTAATGAGGAGAAGGGTAAAGTCCGAGTTGGTCACATCAATTTCTTGGGATTTGTGATCTCGGCAACAAGAATGGAGGTGAATTTCAACAAAGTTGCGGCTATGAGGGACTAGCCAACCCCTAGTTCCTTCACGAAAGTTCGACAGTTCCACGTGTTGGCCTCTTTCTATCGTCGAATCGTCAAGAACTGCAATACCATCGCTGCCCCGGTAACTAGGCTGCTCAAATAGATCCATTTTTGTTGAACTGAGCAAGCACAAATAATTTTTGATTGCTTAAAATAGGCCCTATGTACTGCCCCAGTTTTAAAGCTTTCAAGTTTTGATCTTTTGTTCGAAGTGAATGAAATGCATCAGGCACCGGTGTTTGAGCCATTCTTAGTGAACAAAGACATCCAATAGCCTATTTTAGTAAGAGGCTCAACAAATCCAGAAGAAAATATTCCACATATGAAAAGGAATTTTATTCAATCTAAAGGGCTTTCCAACATTGGAGTCATTATCTTTTAGATGATAAATTTGTGCTCTTTACAGATCACGAAGCCTTTAAGTATCTTCAAAACCAAAATAAATTGAAAGGAAGATACGCTACATGGATTGAATATATTTCAACCTTTCAATTTACTCTCGAGCACAAATCGGGACTCTCTAATCAAGTAGTTGATGCTCTAAACTGCCGACAAGCTATTCTATATGTTCTGCAAGCTAAAGTCATGGGTTTTCGAACAAATACAGAGGAATGTATATTGAGGATCCTGACTTTCGGGTGGCAATAACAACAATTTCTAGTTGGAAATTATAAAACGTTCCACATCAAAGATGATTTCTTCTTCAAAAGAAATTGTTTATGCATTCGTACGTGTTCCATTCGAAAAGCCATATTGGTGGAAGAACATGACGTGGGTCTAGCTGGTCATTTTGGGAGAGATACAACTTTAGCTCTTCTTTCAGCCAAATTTTATTGGACCTTTATGCATAGAGATGTGAACCGTCATGTAAAACGATGTCGAATTTGTCATTTAGCCAAGACAAGGAATCAAAATTCAGGTTTTTACCTTTCTTTACCCGTTCTTTTATTTCCTTGGACGGATACTAGCTTGAATTTTGGGGTACCACGCACTCAACGACACAAGGGTTTTATCATAGTGGTGGTGGATCAATTCTCTAAGATGGCTCATTTTGTACAGTACAAAACCTCTTTAGATGACTCACATTGCCAATTTGTACTTCAAAGAGATGTTTTGTTTACATG
>NEWO01000034.1:414443-416409 GCA_003013225.1 Phalaenopsis aphrodite | reverse complement strand
TCAAATTTTCAATGCCAACATTTATAAAAAAAGAAGGAAACATAAATGCCTTAGTCTATAATGATGATCCCAAATAGTAATTATATTTAGAATAGGTATAAAGAAGCAAGATAAGTGCTGATTTGTCTTATTAAATATATGTCGTCATTTTTTATAGTTTATCAATAATAATAACAGGTAAAAAATAGCATATTGCAGTTATGGTCATTGGTGAGCATATAATTCAGACAAAAGATTTAATGTTAAGAACATGTAGCACATCATTGAGAGTAAATTTAGAACAAAATATTTGACTTGCAACAATAGTTAGGGAAACAACCTCTATCTTTCTTTTGTTGAGAAAAAAAAAATTAAACATTTCAAAAGTGCTGATAAAATTTATCACGCGATCAGCGACTCCTGAATATAATATGCAAATTTTCTAGGAATGACTTGAGATTTTTGAAGTAGAAAGAATGAATACCATTTTGAAGTAAAGATTATGACCAAAAAATTATTTTAGACAAAAACTGAAGAAGTTTGTCAACTATTTGATTTCTTTCGAGTCGATCCATTCTAGTTCAACATGTAAACCTAGCCTTTTGACCTAGATTATTTCCAACATAGCCTCGGACTTTTTATGGTGTTTCTAATATGTCTCTTTAATATGCCCTTTTTCTTGCAGAAATGCATCAGAAGTTATTTTGGAGGAAAAGCATTTAACCTTCTTGAGGGGATTCAGTGGCAAGAAGTTCTTTATATTTTGGTTCTATTGTTGCCATTATCAATAATTCAGAATTGGTATTGTCAATTATTATCATTCTTTGTTGACTCGTATGAGTGAGAAAATCTCTTTTATGGATGTTATGTCATCTTTGCTCACGATGTGAACATCAACTTAATCGAATTCATCATTGAGTCCTATAAGAAAATAAAATTTCATCACTACAATTTTGGATATGTAATGAAGGTAGGGGGACGGATGTCTGTTAAAATATGGCATGAACGTCGGGATGACAGTGAATCGGAAGAGTAAAAGTGTTATTTTTTGCAGTCAAACAACGGCAACCAGCAAATTGGACGACAAAGGAAGCCTCCAAACATCCTCAATAGATCACCATTTTGATCCTAGTAGGCTGGAAAGAAATCTAAAGATAAAGCAATCTGATAGAGAAAAAATAGGAGAAAATATCCCAAAATGATATAGAAATAGTCAAAAGCCCCTCAAAACAATCAAAACTCAAATAATTAGATCCCCAAAAGAAAGTGACCTGATTAGAAAGAAAAAAAAAGAAATAAATCAAAAAGGAAAAAAATATGCTTGAAACAAAAGAAAATCGACACCGCTATTGTCTTTATGTGGAATCAGCAATTGCAGGGTAGTCAATTCCGCAATGTGCAGAATCCAATATTTTTGGAAATTCGTTCTGCAATCTTGCGAGCACGAACAACTCTCGTGTCATTCTCCCCGACTAGGAGAAACCTCTTCTTATTTGAAAGAGTTTGGATCCCACTATCAGATGTTATTTCCCACAAAAAACTTACAAAGATTGGCGAAGCTATGATTCACCACTCTTGTCTGGTCATCTGTCAATGGGTGTTACTGTCACTACCGGCCCGACACTTGGAATAAACAAATGGAAGTACAGACGGTCAAATGGTGTGAATTAAAATTTTTATATTAATCTAAAATTTTAAAAATGGAAAAGTTATTAATTAAATTAAATCAAGAAGGTACAATTAAAATTACCTTGTTATTGGTTTTTTGCGTCTTCTATGAACATTTTTTCTTCTATAGCTCATCTTTATTCACTTAATTGGTTTGTTTAGGTTAATTTCGAGTCCTGGCGGGTCGTGCATGTTCGTGCTTCTTCATTCTCGTAATTTAAGGCAATGCACGGTATGGATGCTTATTCATGTTGTTTACGATTCTTTATAAATCCTTATCATGGTTTTCTTTGATTTTCTCTGAGTTTCTTTTCATTTT
>NEWO01000034.1:369443-409443 GCA_003013225.1 Phalaenopsis aphrodite | reverse complement strand
ATCTAAGTTAATACAAAGGACATTAATAAGTCTTATTGGGAACTCACCATCAGAGAAAAAAGTAATCCAAAAATTTCTCCTAATAGTATCACTTCCTTGATCAGCACTCAATAAACTCCTTGACTAACTTCAAAAGTAATAAATTCTTCATGAATAAACCTTTCCTTAAAAAATCTGACAAAAGAAGCAGAGATTTGTCAGAGCCCATCCTATTGGAGGAAGGCAAAATAGAATGCAGTCTGGACTTCCATTGTCAAAGTTGATTCTGAATGAATGATGAGTTCTGCCACTATCAAATTGTCATAAATGCTTTGATATGATGACAAATTTTCACCATAAGAGGAGTGAAGACTATCTAATGAGACTTCAACACTAGCTTCTCCAGTGAATGGCATGGAAGCATATAATCATTTTGATACAACTATACCTGATTTGCTCACCAATCTGCTGATTATTGTTATAAAATTTAGCCTGAAACTCCTTCAAATGAACCTCCTCGAGCAACTTCTCAAGAAGGTACTTCAAGCACTCAACAATCATCCATTTCATAACTATGATCACATGGTGGAGACAATAATTGTTCATGTCTCTCTTATTTGTTGTCTTCCTAATAGATTTTAACTGCTTCAAATATTTTTTGTTTTGAATCTCCTCCATGATTGCAAAGACTAGATAGGCCAAAGGAAGCCTGTTGATATTTTGTTGAGGCTGAGCAGGTAAAATGATATAATTTATATGGCCTTGATGACAATTTATCATGAACAAGCCTTCTTAAGTGGATACATTCCTTCAGTCCTGGGTTTTATGGGGTTGTTTCTGATGACAAGTCGAACTCGCTTTACTATTACTTATTTAATGAAGTAGCATAGCCTTCAATCAAGTAGTAAGATGTAGAGAGGCTGTGCTCATGAGTTAATATATTTTGTTGCCTTTGCAGCATATTAATTTTCTATTGTTTATTCTTAGCAATAATGAATTTGCTTCACGCACAACCTCATGTATATGATTATTTAACTTGTCATTGTTTAAAGTTTTATACTGAAAGTTGATCGAGTTGCACATTAGTAAGAATTGCCATAACTGATAGGCATACTGGTAATTTTAAAGATTATGATTTTATGCCAATAAATTATATTTTTATAGTAGTACAGTAGAAAAAACCTTGATTTGATGTTTGATGGTTGATGGTTGATGATTGAGATCAAAAAACACCTACAATTGAAACAGAGGATCTATTGATTGCCCACTACTGCCGCAACAAAGATACTAGAAATGCGGAGCAATGAAAAGCTGATAAATGAGACTCGGAAAAGGAGACAGTATAGGATATGAAGAAATTTACAAATATAATTGAAATAATTTTTGGCAATTGCAATGGCTGGAAAGGCTTCCTCCTACTTCTAAGAAGATGGTGTCAAGTTAGTTAATAGAAGATCGGGTGACGAAACAAAGAAAAGAACAAAGAAGGTAAGCAAAGATAACGACCAGCTTCAAACTCGAGAGTAGAAAAGTACCAAAAATAGTCCCGCTTTTCGCCTTGTCCAACGGTAAAAACAATTAAGTCTCCACTCCATTACAAGGGTGAGACTGTCAACTTACAAAACTCTCACCTGCTTAGCATATCTTCCGTTTGGAAATGAAAGCACAAAATACAAAAATCATCAAACAAAACTATCCACCCATCCATGTTACTCACCTCAAATAGATGATCAAGGAAAAAATGCGACAAAGAACCCGCAGCCACGAGACAGAAGCACTGTTTTCTACTCAAAGCAACCTAAGCACACCAGTAAACGATCGCCGTTTTAGAAAACTGAACAACCCAAATCCAAGAAATTAGAAATAAGTACTAAACTTACCCCTGAAATAGTATCGATCAGGCCCTTCTGGAGGAGGACGCGAGAGAGCCAAGCATAGAAAAAAGAAAGTGGAAATCCAAGTAGCAGGATGTAATAAAAAGGATGATGGATGAGTTCCAAGGCTAAGGCCCCGAGACGGCGGCCGGAAGATCCAGCGGGTAAAAAGGAGGCGAGCCATTCGGCAAAGGAACCGAGATCGGGGCCGAGGAAAGCGTTGGTGGCGTAGAAGAGACAGTGCTGAGGAGTGAAGCGGCCATTGCTCAAGCGCATGAAACCAGTTCCGGCGCCGAGAGCGTACATGATGTGCGGCCCCGGACCCGGCATCGTCGCCGGCGATATGGTGGAATCGGGTGAAAGGGTACAGAGAACTGGGAAGTCAAAAGTGCAGGGGAGTTGGACTGATATATAGGTTTTCAGAGAAAACAGGAACGCCCAACAAAATTCATGGTAAGAAACCACTTTACATCTTTATGAAATTCATCGTTAAATCACAACTATGAAATTCTCAACAGTTTGATTGTGATACGTATAAATATATATGTTTGATGGGTAAAAATATTACATCAGTACTACGCACGTTGAAATAACGTGCATACCCAATAAAATCACGTCACGACACCCCACGCGACATGAAAAAAAAAACGGCGCAGTAACACGGGGAATATTCTCTCATGTGTTATTCATGTGTTATTGTGTGTTATTCATGTGTTATTCATGTGTTACTGATGTGTTATTGTGTTATTATAACACCAGGAATATTCCCAGGAGACAATAACACATGAATAACACACAATAACACATGAATAACACATGAGGGAATATTCCCCGTGTTATTCCGCCGTTTTTTTTTCTCTGTCGCGCGGGTGTCGTGGCGTGATTTTATTGGGTACACACGTTACTCTACGTGCGTAGTACAGATGTAATATTTGGTTCATCAAAAGTACGTGGGTGATTAATTTATAAATATCAATATTTCAGGTGGTATGTATGTCATTATCCTAAAGTTGGATATTTTGCAAGCAAGTTTATAAAATTACAATAATTTACATTGAAATGTAAATAGCAAAATTTTTAAAATATACATTTTAAAAGTTTTAATATTTAAAATAATTAAAAATTTCAAAAACTATAACTAATCTTGGAAAGTTGGTTTAGGATTAAACATTGTCACTTGAAAGCTTTAATATTTCTTTACGTAGTCGTTTGACAACGACCAATAGCTTTCCTTGTAGTTGTTGTGGTTGAATGGCTATTTCTTCAATCCTTATGAATGTTTTGTTTATAAGCCCTCCCATTTTTCTATTTAGATCATTGTTGTTACTCAATCTCTAATTCTTAAAAAATTTTGAAGTTAACTTCTTGAAAATTTTAAGTTCAACTCCTGTCACTTCCCGGAATTAGAAGGTGGCACATCCCGGCAATGCAAGGCGGAATGAAATAAATAAAATTTGTTATGCATTATCAAAATGAAGATTGTATACAAATAATCATTAAAAAAACAAAATATAAATTTTATTCATAATTGATAGTCTATTGGTAGAATTGAAAGAAAAACATAAAACTTATTGAATGAAAACTGAAATGACAATAGGATGACAACTCATACAAAAAAGGAAAAAATAATAACTAAAGCAAATACTAAAAATGCCAATAACAAGAAATCTCAAATTGTCACGGCTGTTCCGATGGAAATGATCCTATCAGTGGTTGAATATAACATGTTATACAAAATGTCATAGAGTGGGTCTTACAAACAAATTCAGTAAAAAATTGTTATTTATTAAATCACAATTGATAAGAAAAATGGGGCATGTGGTATGAATAAGAAATATGAATAAATAATGTGTTTATAAATAACTTCCTAAGTAGCATGAGTGTTATAAATATTAAATATGTTTAATTATCATAAGAAAACATACACTATATTTGAATCAAGCTTCTTATTATTCATTTTTTATACATATAGTTGGGTTTAACATACACCATGAAATCATAATAGTCAATGCTTGCCCAAGGAAACACAATGATTTTTTGTAGAGTTATCACTTCATGGGTATGTCGACCCGATTGACCAAAATCCAAAAGAATTTCACTGATCTATATACTATCACACACAAACATATAAATTTTTCACATATATAATATGAAATGAATGTCTTATTTCATGCAGGTTTGTGAAACGATAGATGTAAAATCTTACAAGTAAAGTGCAGAAAAAAATTTCATAATTGCAAGATCAACTCAAACATGCCGGAAATTTTGCACCATTAACCCAGGCCGGTTGTTTTTTTCTTTTTGGTTATTAATTAAACCTTCCAATGATTAAGTTGTTAAGGTGTTGCTTGTTATTTTTTTAGATTTTTCGTGATTCTTTTCCAATTACCATTGTTTATTCCTTTTGCTTGGGTTAACTTTTTTCTTCTTTTACTAAAGGTGTTTTTTTCCTTGAGGTTGGCAAAAAACTCTAAGTATTTTAGTGGTTCAACTAATATTGATAATCAATTTTTATAAAAATCAAATTCCACAATTACTAGTAATCACACAATTATTAGAAATAATTATTACTTAAGTTAGGTGTAAAAAAAAATATATAACTGTCAAGTCTGCTCTGTTAGAGATGATCCAACTAGTGCTTAAATAGAATCTGCTAAGAAAAATGTCATAGAATGAGTTTAACAAATAAATTCAGTTAATAATGACTAGTTATTAAAGCATAAAAGACAAGAAAAATGATGCATACAGTATAAAGTAGAAATATAGACAACTATTGTGTGCATATATAACTTCTTAAATAACAGGAATGTTGTAAACATCAAATATGCTTACATATCATAATAAAGCATGCCTTCATTTTGAATCAAGTTTCTTATTATTCAATTTTTTTTATATTCATATATTCAATTTTAATAAACAACTTGAAATTGTGAAGGTCAATATCAACCCAAGGAACCCCAATGATTTCCTATAGAATCATCACTGTGTGGGCTCGCCGGCTTAACTAGCCAACATGTTAAATTATTCTGTCGACCTATATGTTATCACACACAAGCATAGATATTTATTTATGTATAATTTCATGCAGACTTGTGAAATGACATATGTAAATTCATGTAAGTAAAGTACACATAAAGATAGTATCATAATTGCAAAATTAACTCAAATATGTAGAAAATTTTGCAACGATAAATTAAGGCAACTGATTAATTCATTATAAACAATAAATGAAACCTATAAAAGAATGAAGCGGCAAGAGCTTGACTAACAATTATATGAAATAACTAAGAATCTACTATAAATAACAATGATTTACACCTCTAACTAGGAATTATATGTTTATCGTCTAATAAAAATAAATTATTACTTCATGTGACAAAAAAAAAAAAACTCCAAATATTTTAGTGGTTCAACTAACACTGCCTGACAATTCCTATAAAAGTCAAATTACACAATTATTAGTAATCACACAATTATTAAATCTGATTATTTAGTAAGTTAGGTGCAACTTTACTAGCATTTATTGATATTTATAATAATATTATTAATATAACAGGCAAGACACGTTGATTTGAAATCAATTTATTCTAATTTAAGAAAATAGCCAAACGATTGTAATAATAAAATTATTTGATTCAACATTCACTAACAATATTATTGAAAGAATGAGGAGAAACAATACGGAGTGAAGAGCTTACCGTATGTCTGGGCTATGGTTAACAAAGGAGACTCAAAAATAAATGTGGCTCTAAAGTTAATGTCTTTGGGCAAGAAGGACAAGAGGGAGGAAAGATACTTTGTAAGTTATGATCCGGTCATTGCCTTTCTAGCTTGCTCTAAGCGCGACTATATTAAGAGGATTCAATCATCAAGTCAATGGTTTTGGGAAAAATCATGCAAAAGGGAGGTAGGTGATTGGTAAGGGCTTCAGTGGCTATGGTTATCAGTACGAAGCTCTGAAGCATATTTGTGTGTGCTCGTGGGTTTATTTTTATATTTATCTTGTTTTTTCTGTGAAAAGCTCACAATTAGGGGTGTAAAGGAGTCTATTCCAGTCGAGCTTGAGCCACCCTCGGCTTAAGGTTGAGCTTTATTAATTTTATCGAGTTCAATCCTGAGCTCATGCTTAAATCTAAGAGTTCGAGTCGGCTCATGAGTTAGCTTATTTATCATAAAAGATAAAAAAATAATTCTAATTTAAGATAGTTTTGTAATAAAATGACAAGCTAAATGATCAATTATGAGAGAAATATTAAGAAGTCACCTAATATAAAATATATAATATTTTTTTAAACACTTTTAATATTTCAAAGACAAAGTATTCAAATTTAATATATTTTATATTAATATTTTTTAAAACGAGTAATCAGTCGAGTCAGGGTTAGCTTAAGCTTGGCTTGTTAGCTCATTGAGCTCAGTTCACGAGCCATTTATCGAGCCAAACTTCAGCCAGCTCACGAGTCGTTTTGACTCACACCCCCACACACAAACAAGTTTAATCATATCGTCCTTCCAAAATATATATATTTTTTTGTTCGATAAATTACAAAAATGAACTTTCTCACGTCTCTCCATCTTCATTAACGAGTATGTAGAGTTTCATATTGTTCAACAGATATAAAGAGTTTTCACGATTATTTATAGAAAAGATAAGAAAAGTAGGAGAATCATCTCAATGCACTTTCCTACATAACAAACTGACAATTATCATACCGAAATTAGCTCCAACCAATAACTTAAAATCACTTTTTTAAATGTAAGAAATGATTCAAATCCTTCCTTCTCTTGCATTTCATTGAGAACTCAAATCAATATTAAGGCAACGAGAACTTGTTTTTTTCTTTTTATAAATATAATAAGTTAGTTTAATACAATTGTTGTATTTGCATTTGTAGGGTAGATATATAATTTAGGAGGTTTGATTTTTAATATTTCAATTTAAAAATTACTTTATGTATTTTATGTAGTTGTATTTGACCTTGCAATAGACTTAAATACAATAAAAAGGACTAACAAATATTTAAAATATACTAATAATTCAATGATATCTATATTGTGGTCTTAGAAAGATTAAGATGTCCAGTTTATGAAAGTGATGGTGTAAACCAGATTAAAGTAGGCCAAATTAGGATGTGAATCAAAATCCAAGGAATATTGGAAATATTCATTGTGAAGATCATAGAGTCCAGCATCAGGATCAACATCCTCCTCTGTCATCTCTGCCCGGTGATCGGTGAAGTACATGCAGTTTGATCTGATTCCGGGAGCAGCTGCGTGATGCAAGGAAAATGTCTGGTTACAACCTACAAATAAGGAGTAATCTAACCTCCTAAATCTCTAATGGAAAGCCATCGAAAGGAAGAACAAGAAGACACATGATCATTGCTGCCATCATTGCTTTCGGGGCTCGGCCGCCTCATTGGGCAGATTAACTGAAAATTTTCTCCATTGATCTCAAAGGACAATAATGCAGAGAAATGTGTGATTGCATAGAACCTTTGCTCATCTGCATGATAATAAAGTTATTCAAATCTTCAACTAATATAGCATTATTAGAAGGCAGGGGAGGGCCGAGAACCCAAGATTGATCATTGGGTTTTGCCAAAACCAGAAGTTTATAGTAACCATAGATAACAACTGCAGTTCCTAAATAGTTGTTAAAGGAGAGAACAATTTTATAAGAAAATACATCTTGGTAACATTTTATCTTTTTCTTTTTCTTTTTCTAAGGTAAGGTCACGAAAGGTGAGTGTATCTGGCAAGTTGGCAGGTAGTGGCAAGTGGTTTAAATGGCTGAAACTCCAGTCTTTAAAAAACAAGTGCTGTGCAAGGGAGCCTGTAATAATGAAACAACGATTGGGGAGAGTTGGACAGTGAAGAACAACAAACTAGAATGGTGAGTTGGCCGTGAATTGTGGCTGGGGAGATTGGCGGCTAAATGATAACAACAAGAAGTGTTGTATTGTGGTGACCGCCATGGAGGGGTGGCAGAGAGCGCCAGGAGCAATGTGGGAGGGAGGTGGAACAGTTGCGGAAGGATAAATCATCACCTCGAGAGTAGATATAATTGGAGCACCACTCCGCGTCTTGGATGGAATCCTAGAATGAAAAATTGGAGAAATCTACTGTCACACTCTGAGTCTGGAATGCGGTACACCCCGACAAAACATGGCATGATAAAATAAATTTAACTTGTTTTGTATTCTTAAAAGGGGAAAAGAGTATGCAATAACGATAAAAAATCAAATTTTTATTTCATAAATAAGGATACAGCCTATTCAACTAAAAGAAAAATGAAAATAAGCAAACAAATGCCTAACCCAGAAAAAAAAATACAATAACTCAAATGAAACTGAAAAATATCAAAAGTAAATTTAAATCTGAAAAGTTTGCTTCGGTCGAGATGACCCAGCAAGTTACTGGGTGAAACATGTTATATAAATAAGTTAACGGGTGAGTTTGAAAATTAAACTCAACAAATAATTGTTATTTATTAAAACATTAATGATAACGAAAATGAGGCATGCAATATGACTAATAAAAGAGACTATTGATTATGTGTTTAAGAGAATTTGTAAGAATTATTATATGCTAATAATCAAGAATAAGAGTTACACATGTATTTTTTATGTAGATATCAGGTGTTTTGGTATAAATATAAATAATCAATCATTTAACACTACTTGATAATATACAATTTCAATATATGCACATATATACATATAATTATATTTATATCTAGTTGATCTAGTATGATATCCTAAAACGAGGAAAAGTGGGCACAAATCCCTTGAAAATCCACCGATTTCTCTGAATGATATGTCGGTCCGGCTAGCCATAACAAAAGAGTTTAATGACGATATAATAATATTAAAATATTAGTTATATTTCATGCATCACAATCACAACACGATGACATAACTACAAAATGTTAACCAGCATTTATAAGCAATTATGAAAACTAAAATAATGAGATTTACCACATCAAATATTCAAAGAAATACTAAAAATTGAAGCCATGAAATGCAAATAACTAAACACAATGTTAAGTAGGAATAAAATGTCTTATTATGCATTAAAGTCATTATGTGCAAAAATAGAAACATCTGAAATTATGTGATCAATATTTGAAAGACACGAATCATAATCCTACTGCTACTAAGGAATACAATACAATTAACAAAAATAACACCTCTAACTGGGAATGGTATGTTTATCTCATAATAAAAAGCGATTACTCGACGAATATGATACTTCTATCAATTTGATTGTTCTAGAATGGTAATTAATAGTCATAGTCCTTCATTAATTCAAGTCATCGCCTCTATCACAAGTTCAAATTTTTTTTGAGTAAAAATATAATTCATACCATTATGATTGATGAAGACCCCACAATGAATGTTTTAGTGTAATTTTACTGAAATGATAATTCTAGATAATTTTTAATTTACGATTGAATATTTCTTGCCCAAAAAATGTCTCGAGATCTTTGTCAAATGTCTCAAGATTCATGTCAAATGATGAAAATTTGTTGAAGCCGTATCAAATACAAATAGAAAATAATTTTCTTTTCAAATGTTTGACCAAATAAACTCAAAATATGTAATTAGATCTTACACAAATAAACTTCAACTCTAATCAATGAGCCGCTTATCTATTTATAAGTAATTAATTCATTAATTTTATATTAACTTTCTCACAAATAAATTCAGGGAAATTTACACATAGCACACAATTATTATATATTTACATATCTCGTACCAAAATTTTCATAATACATGCTATTTTGGTGCTTTAAATCTATACATGTAAAGGTGTGTTTCACTTTTAAATGTGACACGTAGGTAGGGGTGTAAACGAACCTAACACGAACGAACAGAGCTTGTGTTCGTGTTCGGTTCGTTTGAAATTTAGTTTGTTTAAAATAAACTCGTGTTTGAAATGGTTCGTGAAGTCACTGTTTGTGTTCTTTTCTTAACAAACGAGCCGAACACAAGCTGTTTGCAAACAACAAGCCAGTTTGACATCCCTAATATTAATATATATAAATTAATTATTCAACTTATATTATATAAATATATAATATATATTTCAGTATATTACTAATATAGTATATTAATATATTACTATTATTATTTTACTATATATTACAATTTATAAAATTTAATTTTTTGAATTTCATAAATTTTTTATATATAATTATTTTAAATTATTTTATATTTCAAACAATAACGATTCAAACACGAACGAACGCATCATTGTTCGTGTTTGGTTCATTTAACTAACCGAACGAAAAAAAAAATTTCATGTTCATCTCGTCTACTTATCGAATAAATCGAACACAAACTCATTGACGAACCAAACACGAACTGTTCGCGAACAACGAGCTCTTTTGACAACCCTACACGTAGGATATGAGCACGATGTGTGTAAAAATAAGAGTTTAGGTGTGAGATATATAAATACTAAAAAAAATTATGTTATGCATGTAAGTGACACATAAATTTAACAGCATTCGCATACATTTATTTTAACTTTTAAAAAGTGAAATATAATTTCCATGCACAAATAAGATGCAAGAATGTAAAAATTGAAGTTTAGGTGCAATTACATAGGAATTTAGTGCTTTGCATGTAGATCTCATAATCTAAGGAAAACTGAGCATAGCTATTTAGTAACTTCGATCACCCTCTCTTTCATTTAAGAGCTACTAATTTGTGAAATTATTTGCCAAACCTTCATGAAAAAATATATGGCATATATACCTCTTCCATAGCATGATAACAATGTATAGAAAAAACTAGATCCATATCAATCAGATGACAACATCTATTTCACTCACACCAAATGACAAGCCATAACACATCAACACAATTTTACCAAATAAAGCTTAAAATGAAAATAAATCAATTTCTCATGTAAAAGCCACAATGAATGTCAGATTAGAATAGCAATTGCAAGATTATGATATATATCTGAAGGAGCTGATTAGTTTGGTTGGCTGCTTATTCCTCTCGTCTTACCCATGGCTTCTTGTTGGGAGGTGCTTTGCTTCTGGGTAAATGAAGCCTAGCATAGAGTGGTTTTGGTTCTCTTGTTGTCCTATCAAAGCCTCTCACACAAACAAAGCCTGGAAAAGACAAATATCAAATAAAAATAAGCTGCAATACCTAAATAGAAGTTATGTTATTGGCCTTTCCGCAAGAACCCATTGTGGGTGAAGGAAGTGTGTAAATGAGTCAAGTTGAGTTCGAGTCAGGGTTAATTAGAGCTCGAGTCCTCTATTTAATGTCTAGATTAAACTTGAGTTGAGCTTATAGAACAAAGCCCGAGCTTGATTCGTTCATTTATTCCCAAGCTCAGGCAAAACTAGATATTTTTGGACAAGACACGGTTGTTGTTGCAAAAGCTTGTTGGATTAGATTTAATGAGACCGGCATGGATGACGTCACGGTCAGAGCTTTGTTGGCGAAAGCATCGATGGGTGCAGCAGAAAGGAAGTTGTCGCAGTAGTTCACTATAGAAAGCATCGATGGTGTTTAGCGGCATTTGGTGAAGAAAAGAAGTTTGTGAAACTAGTGCCTCGATTTACAATTGGATTGACTAAAGCATAAAAAAATTTATAGGACTTCGGTTTTCTAATCGAGCTGGTTTGCGAGCCAACAAGTCGAATTAACTCGAGCTCAAACTCAAGCTCATAGAATATACGAGCTATAATCCGTGCTCAAGCTCATGCTCATATATTCTATAAGTTTGAACCGGCTCACAAGCCAACCAAGTGAAAGTTATTGAAAGTTCAAACAAATTTAAGTTGAAATTCATAAACAATATTAATGCAACGTGGAGTCAGATATTAAATGAAATAGTTGAATATTAAGTAACTTTAAATGAATTAAAGTTCAATGAAGTTAAATTTGAATTCCAATATGAAAGCAATGATGTAAGGATGTGATGACTAATGATACAATGAGATAGAACTAATTTTCAAAATCAAAATTATGTCATGCGCCATTTGGCCTATGAAAGAATTCATCAAGTTTCTTAACAAAACAACTCCTAGTGAGATTTAAATTGATCACCGGTGGAAAAATAAAAAAAATAGAGTAGTTTCGAGAGATTTTGATAATGAGAGCGAGAGGGATAGATTAAACAAAGAATGTAGTGAAAAAAAAAAAAGTAAGAGAGAAATTTTGTTATGTGATTTAAGTAGGAAAGCAAAAAAGAGGGAGAGAGCATGAGAAATAGATTAAGGAAAAAAGCTAGAGGGAGGCTTGGGTTGAACCTAAGGAAACAAGAAAAAATAAAAAGAAAAAAATTTAGAGCCTTGGGAGAGGATTTGAGAGAGAGGAGAAAGAAGAGAATCATTTTAGCATGTGTTTGAATACCTTTTGAGAAGCAGTACTGAATGGGTTCTGTGGCAGTAAAACCTAATTTTAAAAAATTGCATGTCAGCAATAAATATGAATGAGAATTGAACTAAATAGAAAGATCCATCACTGCACCACCTCTAAATATTGCAGCTATCGACGTTCCGAAGTATACAGTCCTTCGTGGAAGATTCCATAGACAGCTTCGAGGAACTTGAATCGGGTTGCGACTAGAATCATGATCTGCAAAGACCTGCTGGGAAAGCCTTTTATACAGAACAATAAAGTGGAGGAGGTCCATTAATGTGGAAAGTGGTCACAATTCAAGATGTTCTCATCTTCAATTATTGCTTACCTCATTAGTTTGAAAATAAGTGCCATTAAGTGGAAATCTTCCTCTCATGGCAGTTCGACATGGTATCTATGCAAGATTGAACTTTCAATAAGTTGCCAAAATGGTATAAAAGAGAGCATAAACTAGACTAATAAGATAGTTTGTAAAATTAATGTGAAAAGAACAAAAAAAGAAAAGGGGCATTAACATACATACCACACAATTCTTATGTATTTACATATTTAACACCTAAACTTTGCTTTTTATAATTATAACACCCAAATTTTTCATATCATATAAAAAATGCTACCCTTTTAACTTTTAAAAAGTAAAATATTCCTTTACATGCATAGAGGTGGCATGTATGTAAAAATTGAAGTTGTGTTAGATATGTAAATACATAATAATTGAGTGGTATGTATGTAAATCTTCTAAAGAAAAAATGGCAGAAACCAAAAAATAAAATCACCTATAAACAGTAAATTTACTACAAAAAGCAGGCATGAATGAATATTTTGCAGGTTCAATAATTTTTTTTTTGAATATGACTGTTATAGAAATATAAAGAGGTGCACAATTCATCAATCAAATAAGAGAATTGTAAGTAATGGAAAGATTTTTCAATTCATTATCATTTAATTCTGACCACCTGTACCCCGGAATCATCCACAGATCAATAACTGGCAAATAATTTATAGATAAACAGATATTTCCAAAGTCATTGCTTGGTCCTACAAAGTTATGAATAGCATCAATTAAATGACTTCATTTCAAAATTTCTCTTAGCCCCTCTTGCTAGTAAAATTTCATGGTTTTTAACAAACACTTAGAAAATCACCGATGCCAAAATTTTCTTGTTTTTACAAAAGATCAATCCAAGATCACGCTCTTAAAAAATTAATTCATGTAATTTACATAAAAAAGAAACACAGGAGTTGTTACCAAAAGTGTTCCTCTGACAGTTTGCGCCTCTAATTCTCTTCTACTATTACAAGCAAAGCATGTCTCTCTCTCACAGAGTCGTCCGGTTTCATGGATTTCGCAGCATGATTGTGGCGGGACTATTGACTGCGCAGTTTCACCTGAAATTTAACACTAATAAGACTAAGAATTATTAAATTTAAAGCAGTTTTTTCATTCTTTTTTTCTTGCCTGGAGTCCATATGGCAAGGAGATATGGGGATGGATCATCAGGCTCTCTTTGATCCATCTGAAAGGCATTAAAATGATGGTTTTAATTGTATTGGTAGTAACACGTATTATATGCAAAAGAAGACGACAGGCTTGGATGCAATGGTCACGTTGTGGCTATTCTGATCAAATCACAGTTCAAACCAAGAAAATAACCTCTTAAAGAAAGCAAAGGCTGTTGGCATCAACCCGGGACTAGACCGGCAGTTGATTGGACCCACTGATAGCACACAAATCTTATGTGGTTACATATCTCATAACTAAACTTCATATTTACACGAATAGCACTCAATTCTTTAAAATCACATAAACAATAACTCTATTACCACTTTTTAAGACTGAAATACACCTTTTCATGCATAGGTTTAAAACACTAAAGTGTTATGTATGTAAAGATGAAAGTTGACGTATAGGATATGTAAATACATAAGAAATGTGTGCTATGCATGTAAATTTTCCTTATTTTAAATAAAAATAAACATAGCTTACCCCCTCAAGAAGAAGATGTGAATCTGGAAGCTCATATCTGTGGAGTGAGACAGTCCAAATAAGAGACTTGTCAGGAAAGTAACTATTTTTTATTTTATTTTTTTTTGGGGTACATACATACCACCCAATTACTATATTTTATGTATCTAACATCAAAGCTTTGCTATTTACATTTAAACCACCCAAATCTATATATATATATATATATATATATATATATATATATATATATATATATATGAATTGAAGTTTATATGTTAGATATTTAAATAAATAAGAATTGAATGGTATGTATATAAATGCACCTTTTTCTAAAAAAAAAAAATATAAAAAATGGAAACTGAAGTGTATAAAAATACATACACATGATGCTCAGTGCGAAGGCCACTTATATGCTTTAATTTGTGAGCTTGGATAGAAGCAGCTTCTGCACTTAGCTCAACTAATGCCTTGGATATATCATTATCAGGGATCTTCATATCATTTTCTTGCATAAGATTCTGTAACTTTTTTCCAAACTGCTTCAAATCAAGCTTTATGGTAGGAATTTCATCATCTTCGTAGAAGGCATCTTCTATGTCTGTGTCTAAAATCTGCAACGCTTCAAGAGGCGGTGAAGGTGGAGGCTCCTCTATGATGGGAGATGGCGGATGCTCGATGACGGGATCACAATTATCACAAAGTACTCCAGAGACATGGCGATTATTATACTGAAGCTGTGGTATTGGGTCAAGGGAACTGCAGCCAGTTGAATGAGTAAAAGGAAATGAAGTTTTAAATTGTTTCTCGTCCGGTGCTGGAAGTGCAAGCTTTGCACTGCATCAATGGAGGAGCAACATTAGTAGATTAATAGATTTATCACTCCCTCATCTTCCACCTCCACAACTTCCTTTCTATCTATCACGGATTCTCCCTCAAAAAGCAAAGAGATCGCAGTATCAGTAACAAAAATGTGTAAACAATTTTGATTCAATTAATAGTTGACATGTTGAAAAAAGGAAGAGTTCATTTAGGTCCATTTGATAATACCTCCCTTTACCACCAACCGTTTTTGCAAAAAGAAAGAACAAAGAATGAAGGGATAAAATGGAAAAAAAATTAACTTTAAGCAAGCCAAAAACTTCAATACCTTTATTGATTGCTAATGACGGCTTTATTGGCACAAAATAGCTACAAAGAAGTAGTGACCGGCATACGTAACTCAGTGAGCATAATGCACAACCAGAGGATTTCACACACCCCCAAAGTCATATAGCTAAACTCGGCTTCAACACTTTTATTAGCAACCAGAAACTGTTTAATTTTCGAAGTGAAAAAATTCCCTCCATACAAAGGAGCAATAACCTAAGGTAGATCATTTATCATTGGCGGATCCGACTCAATTAGCATCCGTATAAATCACAACAGAGCAGGAATTGTGACGAGTGAACAACAAATCCAAGTCCAGTGTGCATTTTAAGTAGTGGAGGATCCGATGAACCGCGGTGAAACAGTGCTCGTAAGAGTCAAGCATAAACTGACAGACGATACCCACAACGTGATAAATGTCCAGGTTAGTACGGGCAAGACAAATCAGCATTGCACATAAGGCATTGATAATAGGCTTTGTTCACTGGAACGACAATGAGAACATCCAATAATTTCTCATTTGGGTCCATCGGGACAACAACCGGTTTGCAAAGAAAAAGGTTGGTCTAGGTTAATAAGTCCATTACACATTTGTGCTGAGAAAGGCAAATGTACCGAGAATATCAGGCTACTTCCATGCCTAAAAAAACCAGAGAGAACCCAAATCTTTTATTTCAAACAATGCGGCGAGTATGCCTTTGAGAGACTCCAAGGCTGACAGATCATTACCTGTGAGCACAATGTCTTCAACATAGATGTGAGGATGGCAATAAGACCATTAGATGAATGTCAAAAGAATAGCGTATAATCAGATTGTGCCTGAGAGAACTCATGGCCCACTGCCACTTGCGTGAACTTGCCGAACCAAGAATATATATACATACCATTTTTATATTTTTTTTTTTAGAAATGTCTATATATGAAACTAAATACCATTAGAACAAAAATATTTGTCGTGCATCCAAATATTTTTGGGTTTAAAGTGAAAAAAGGCCGGTTGGTAGGAAAACATGACATCAAAGTGGATAATGAGATATGAAAGTTGTGGATTTTCATTAAAAATCTATTGAAGAGGTAGTTGGCGATGAGGATGGCATCATTCCAAAAAATATTTAGGGACATTGGTTTGAAACATAAAGGAACGAGCAGCTTCAAGAAGATGTATATTTTTTCACCTGGCTACCCCATTTTTTTAAGAGGTATCCGTATAGGATCTATGATGAAGGATGCACTTACTCACCAAGAATTCTCCCTAGGTAGAGTTAAAGTATTCACGACCATTGTCAGTTTGAAGAACATGAATATTTATTTTGAAATGGGTTAAAAAGGAGTGAAAATTTTTAAAAATGGTGGTAACTTTATATTTATCTTTTAAAATATAGAGACACGACATCTAAATGTGGTCATCAATTAGAGTAAGAAATCACCTTTATTGATATAAATTGTAGTTCGAAAAAGTCCACACAAATCACTATGAATAAGTGAAAAAAGAGTTTAAGGAGTGTAAGGATGAGGTCAATATAACACACATTAATATTTAGCTAATTGACAAAATTCATATATTTAAAAAACGATGAATTTTTATCAGTAAACATCAAGGGGTATAAATGTTTTAAATGAAAAACTTTGGGATAACCCAAACGACAATGTAAAAACATACTTGAACATGTAATAGAAAGAGAAAAACTATAACTACGAAACTTAAGTGTTAGTGTCATATCCCATTTTCTTGGAAAAAAATAGAGCCCGACTTCTCGCTTAGCAGTTCCAATTATCCCCACCTAACGACGATTCAGAAAGACAAATATTAGAGGAAAATGAGCAACACAATCAATATTGCATGTTTAGGAACCGACCGATAAGTTGCACTTAAGTAAATGAATATGCAACACAGATTCCAAAGTTAGCCCTGTTGCAAGTACAACTGACCATTTACCTGTAATGAAATTACAGAAGCTGTCAATAATTTTAATAGTAACTCACTTAGAGCAAGGAGAAAACGCCGATAAGAAATGAGACCGACCGATAAGTTGCACTTCAGTAAATGAACATGCAACACATATTCCAAAGTTAGCCCGCTTGTAAGTACAACTGACCATTTACATGTAATGAAATTACAGAAACTTTTAGCAATTTTAATAGTATCTCGCTTAGAGCAAGGAGAAAACGCCGAAAAGCAATGAGACCCCCCCCCCCCCCACCCCCCAGCCCCCCCCCCCCCCCCCCCCCCGTCAGGTCATGTGGTATGTGACACCGAAATCAATAATCCATGAGTTAGAAGAAACATAATCAACGTGTCATAAGGATGTTATGTTTGCGGACAGGAGAGGTTGATGCATCGAATAAGAGCTGATTAAACCAAAGCAGCTTAATTAAGAGTTCCATTTGACTCCTGATGGAGTCTGTCGATTTGGGAATGATCCAAATGGGGGCCAGCTAAACTATTGTGGATTATGAGGTCGTGGAGAGACCTTTAATAGTGGAAGATTTGGTCGGAGACTTATTTGTCGATTTCCCATGAAGCTTCCAACACTTGTCACATGTATGGTAGAGTTTGAGACAAAATTCACATGTGGAGTGATTGGTTGTGACGACGTGGCAGAGTGTGGAGTACTGTTGGAAAGCATACCTAAAGGCTCGACTGAAGAAGTGGAGTTGTAGAGCACAACAAATCTCAGGCTTTCTTCAGGACGAATTTCGATGAAATCTGCCCGGGTTAAAGGAAGGGAATCATGGCCAAGTATATGGCCTCGAATTTTGATTGAGAACCTTATTCAGGGTTGCCAAAGATTGAAACATGCGATTCTTTTCCAAATTTTTTTGGAAGAGGGACAGACCTAAAGAAGTTCCAAGTGTAGTCATGGTAGATGTCACATTCCATTGATAGGACAACCAAGTCGTTGTAGTATTGGGTCACCGACTTCAACCCCTGTCTCGCCCCGTGAATCTTCTTAGAAACGTCAGAGTTGTCTAGAATTACTATGTTTAAGTTGGTGTCACAAAAGACAGTCCAAAGGGCATTTGCAAACAAAAGAAACAATTACGAATGACCAATCGAGAGCTCCATGGAATTAATCAGCCGTGACATGAACATTGAGTCTCCACTTCCCACACTGCATATGTTGGATCAGTCTTCAAAGATTCATGAATCATACATCTGAGATGGCCCAACTTACCCCAACCTTTGACAAACAACAAAATAGCTTGAGACAATTGAGTTTTTGGGTGGTAATTAAGATATTCATGTGGTTTTCATGTCCTCCGGTCAGCAGAGGAATTAAGAAAAATGTCGAATGTCGATCCTCTGATGGACTCAAGAACAACGTCGTTTGGAAGCTCGGTGGTGGAGAAATCTGTGATGGCTTCAGCAGAACCAAAGGTGAGGTTTGGATGTCGAGACACAGGAGATGATCCCATCGACTGTCAGCAAAAGAGTGCTTGTAGGATATGATTCTAGTAGACAAAAGGGAGATCTGACGGTTCTGGAGGCCTACAAGGGAAGGTTTCAGTCTGCAAGAAGGAGATCTGACGATTATTGGATGAGTTCCGGTAGGCAAGAGGAAGCTCCGTCGGCGAGAAGGCCTGCGAGGGAGAAACCCAGCTGCTGGAAGGAGTTCTGGTGGTCCTCGAAGGGAGTCTAGCCAGCAAGTGCTAAGTTTGGCATTGGAAGGGACATCAAGAGGGAATGACTGCCTGAAACCTACTAGGGAAGGGCTGTAGAGGGAGTATTGGCGGCTATGGTAAGATTTTGTGGCACTAATATCATGTAGGGTTTGGGAATTCAACAAAATACTTTATTAATATAAAAGAAGAGATATAAGTGCATCTGACATGAGTCCTCAAATAGGAAAGCATGAAAAATAAAATAATAGGAAAGTAAAAGACATAATTCCTAATAATAACTTAGAGATAAAAGGAACCATAAAATAGGAAGGGCAATAAATATAATCCTTCCAAAACTAGTATATGAAACATGGCATTCAACATCAAGGGGTTTCAATACGGTGCTCCGAGTGAAATACACTAAGATTTAAAGTCACGCATGATACAATTTAAAACCAAAGATAACAGAAAATCCATGAAAAAATCTTATCAAAAGATAAATTTCTCCAATCAAAATCTTTTTTCTAAAATATGAATTTGAAATAAATAAAATGAAAAATATATCTTGTATAAAACCAACTTTTAGAGAAAAAAATGCTTACATTATTCGTAAGTAAAGTACATATACAGAGAAACCCTCTCCATAATTTACAAACTTACTAAATATATCTAATCTAAATTTGAAAAGAAAATAATTCTAAAATAAAAGTAAAGAAACATAAATAGAAAGAGAATAAACTAATCACTATGAGGTGGCCAGTCGACCCACCTTCATAACTTTCCACACTCCGCCTCAAGTTGGGTCATATATATTGTAAAGGCTCAGCTTGGTATTCAACTCAGTGAAGCTACCTGGAGCTAGAGCTTTACTGAAGGCATCGACGACTTTGAGATGAGTTAGAATGTAGATCAAGTGAATAAAGCCACCATTGACCTTTTCAAAGGTAAAATGTATATCAATCTCAATATGTTTGGTCATGTCATGATGCACGTGATTTTTTGCACATATTAATGACGACTTAGCCGTCACAAAACAACTTTATGGAATTGACAGTGGAGTATCCCAACTCATTTAGTAAACTTTGGATCAACATTCGTTCACAAATTCCTAAAGTGTCTAGTACTCAAACATTGCACTACTTTTAGAAATCAATGCTTGCTTCTTGCTCCTTTATATGACAATTTACCCAAACTTAAAAATAATACCCAGATGTGGATCTTCTATACGTGAGTTCTTCAGTCGAACCAACATTACTCTAAACCACCACCTCCATGTTAACCGATTTCTTAGACAATAACCCTCTACAAGGGGTCATCTTAAGAAACATCAATATTCTGTAAACCATCTATAAATTTTTTTCATTTGGACTATTCATATGTTGACTAACAATACTAACAAAATAAAAGATATCAGGTTTAATGTATGACAGATAGATAAGTTTTCCTATCAATCTCGAATATCTAACTTTTCCTACTAATGTCATTTCTCCTCTTGAATGTAACCTTTTGTTGAATTTCATAAGAGTCTCAACAGGTTTACACCCAGTATCATTGCCTCTTTTAATATGTCTAGGATGTACTTTTGTTGAGATATCATTATTCCAGTCTTGGATCTGACCACTTCCATGCCCAAAAAATATTCATAGCTCCTAGATTATTGATTTCAAATTTTGTGGGAAGAATCTCCTTGATCTTCTTAATCTCTTTTTCATCATCACCTGTCAGAATCATATTATTTACATAGACAATGAGTATAGCTTTCTTAATTCCCTGTGTCACTTCATGAACAAATTATAATTAGCTTGATATTGAATTTATCAATTAGATTTCATAGTCTTGGCAAACTTGTAAAACTAAGCCCGTGGAAATTGTTTGAGGTCATAGAGTATCTTTCTTAGTTTACAAACCAAGTGTTCATTTAGGTCATTTTTCAGTCACGGCGGTTCTCCTTGTATACTTCTTCCCAAAATTTCCACTCAAAAAGACATTATTGATATTAAGTTGATACAATCCCTACTCTTTGTTCATTGTCAAGGAAAAAAACTCTTACAGTGGCTAGCTTGGCCATTAGTGCAAAAGTCTCTTGATTTCTTATCCTATAAGAGTGAGTGAAATCTTTGGACAACAACCTAGTTTTGAAACTCTAAATGCTCCCATCTGCTTTATACTTTACATTGAATACTCATTTATACCTAACGACATCTTTTGTCTAGAGGAAACTTTATAAAGGTTCATGTGTCATTTTGATTAAGTGCTTGAATCTCCTCATCAACTGTATTTTTTCATTATGGACTTTGAAGTGCTTCATAAATAGACTTAAGAATCTTCACACTATCAAGAATAGAAACAAAAGTTATATAAGTAGTTGATAACTTTTCATAGGCAACATGCTCCTCAATAGCATAATTTGTGCAACTTTACATGTCTTCTCCACTGGATTCCACCTCTCTTGAAACTTCAAGAATTTTTGGATTCAGGTTTGGCTGTGAACAATCCTGTGATTGCATATTTTCTTTATCCTGCTAAGTGGATTTCTTTCTCCTAGTTCATACACAAAGTTCCATGTGAATTTCATTGTTGTCAATCTTAAGTTGGATGTCTTTGAGTGGTGAAACTTGAGGGACATGATGATTAAAGGGAAGTATAATAAGTTATGGTGATTTTAGTTCAGTATGTGTATCCAGAATCATGTCCTAAATATGATATTCACATAGACTCTCCCCTTGAATTTCAAATTTGAGATAGTATGATTATTCTTCAAAGAATGTAACATCCACGGAGTTATAGTACTTTTAGTAATGGGAGAATAACACTAGTACCCCTGCTTATTAGAAGCATACCCAATAAAAATACATTTGACAGATTTTGGGTCAAGTTTTGTGCGGTTTGATTGGTGAATGTGGACAAAAGAGATAGCCAAATACTTTAACAAAAAAATTGGATGAGAAAGCTCTAACATGAGGGTACTTTTTCTATTAAAACATGTAAAGAGGCTTTGAATCCAATAATCATGCTTGACATGTTATTAAAGAAGTAGTTGATTGTGAGCAAAATATCTCCTCATAAAACTTTTGGTTTGGGGATAGAGTTGAGGTATTCATTTGCATTATCAGTTTTCTCACAATGTCATAAGTCAATTCATGGTTGACATACTGAAAAAAGGAAGGATCAATTAGGTCCATTTGATAATACCTCTATATTACAATGCCAAAAACAGAAAGACTTGTGCAGTTTTAGATTTCTCGTTTATGAAAAATATCCAATCAGTTCTATTGTGATCATCAATGAAAGATACAAATCATCTGGCTCTATTGATAGTTTTTAATTTTGAACCCCCAAATGTCATTATGGATGATATAGAAAAGATTTGAGGGTATATACTAAGACAGACGATATACATGATGAGTATGTTCAACCAATTAACAAGTTTCACAATGATGAAACTTTAATTTTTTGTGAATAAAGAGATGAAAGTAAAACTTTACAATATAATAAAAATTGGGATGAATCCTACATCAATGTCATAAAGACACTTGACATTCAACAGACTCAAAATCACGAGAAGAGGATAGTGGGAAAAACAATAGTGTTAGGAGAATAATTTTCCTTGAGCTAGTATAGATCTTGATGCAATTCAACACTATCAATCACCTTCCTCAAATCCACCGTATGAAATTCATGAGTAAGCTTATTAATTGAAAGTAAGTTGCAAACTAGTTGGGGTTGGTAATTGAAGAAAGATAAATATCTTTGGAGAATTTCACATTTCTTTTCCCAATAATCCTGGAGTGAGATCCATCGAAAAGTCCAACAAATTTGGGGATGGTAATCTCTTGGTAGTTGATGAGCGCATGATTATCCCCAATCATTTGATTAGAAGCACCTAAATATATTATCCTATGTTGAAATCTTCCATTGTTAGCACGATAGAAGAATATGATATCTTGGTGTATCATAAAGTTGGTAGGTTGCTCGGTCATGCTAGTAAAAATGTGAGAGGTTAGGTACTATTTGGATAGAATTCTCGGTCTTTGATTTAGAAATAACCCCCAAAGTAAAACCAGATGTCTTTATTTTGTACTTGGTCAAAAACCCTTGACACGTTTAAGGCTGGAAAAATTCCTGTCGGCTACAAGCTGCAGAATTCCTAACTGCTTCTTGCCGCAGGAGCAGAGAAACACCTAGAAATTCGGAGATGTTTGCTTGCTTGGAAGAAGCTAACTGCGGCTGTTGGCTGGCGCTACCTGCAGCAGCTCTGCTTGCTTGGGAAGGAGCAGCTGGGTCACCACCAGGAAGGCAGGAAGGCTGGATGCTGCCTGCAGCCGGAAGACAGCAAAGACAGGAAGGCTGCAGGATGAAATCCAGCAGAAACAGGAAGCAGAAGCCGAACTTGCTGGCTGCTGCAAGGTAGAATCCACTGCTCCTGCAGGTTGGGAAAAGTAAGGAGAAGGAATTTTGGGCTGCTGCTTGTTGGATTGTACTTGCTGCAGGATTTCAGCAGCTGCTATTCTTGCAGCGATCGGTTGGATGGGCCGGGAATAATCAACAGGTAGGGAACAGCAAGATCCAATGCTACGGCCCTGCAGAGAAATAGCGAGAGAAGAAACGAGAGCCGAGAGGGACTGCAGAGAGCTTGCGATCTGCAGGGAGAATTCTGGGGCTGACTGCTGCAAGGAGAAGCTCTGGCAAAGGGCTTGCAGCAGGGAGAAGCTCCGGCGAAGAGCCTGCTGCGTGGAGAGGATCGACTGCTTGCCGTCGCTTCTGTTGCTTGCTGTTGCTTGCTGCTGCTGCTGCATGCTGCCGGAGATTGACTAGCTAAGACATAATAATTCTTACAGACGAATTGCTGCTGCAGGGGGTTGGCTGTACAGTGGATTGCTGCAGGCAGGGAGAATAAACTGCAGCAGGGATCTTAAAAGGATTACGGCGGAGGAAGAGCTGCAGCAAGGAGTCCGGCAAAAGGAAGAGTTTTTGCGGCAAGGAAGAACAAAGAAGGGCCTACAATAAGAGATACAGCTGCAGGGAATAGCAGCTGATGGCCTGCCAACTGCCAGAGGGGATTTCCAGCGACGACTGAGTAGATTTCTGGCTGCAAGGAGGATGTCTAGCGCTCTGATACCATGTAAGAAACAAACTTTTGGAGGAAAAATTGCTTACAGGGCAGTTTGGTCAGCGGAATCATCAGTTTACAGCATTCCAAATTGATGAATTTTCAAAATCAAACTGTTTGTTGGACGAAATTTAAATCCAATGTAAAATAGTATTGTATTTGAAAGTCAACATTTAGTTCACTTTCCCTGGATTTGGAACTCGGACGATTTAAAACACATAGCTTAATGTAAAGTATCGTTGGTCGAACCCCGCCACCCCCACTCGCCAGCCGCCCCTGTCAGCCAGCCGCCATCCCAGCCCACAACAAACACATTATTTTGAAATACATTAATTTCATTTTACTTCAAAACAAACAAAAAAATTGAGTCGAGCATTTATTTTACATCTAACCAAACAACTCCAAAGTATTTTAAATACAATGCATTACCCATGCATAATATTCATTTTATACCGCATTACATTTTCAACAAACAAAACAGCCTCATAACATCATTTGCATGTAGAGTACATATATAGGGAACCCCCCCTTTCTAATTTACAAACTTATAATATATATCCAATCTAAAATTGAAAAGGAAATGATTATGAAATAAAATAAAGAAACATAGAAATGAAGAGAATAAACTAATCAAGGGATTTCCAAAGTTGTCAGATTCTCCAAGATCTATGAGATTGCCAGCCGGCCAATCTTCACAACTTTGCACACATCTCTAAGAGAATAACAAATTTTAAATTACTTGCAGAGTTTCAGGAACGCCCACAAATATTGTATGTGTTGAAATCAAACCAAATGACTTATTTCTAACATTAAAAGAACATGGTGAATGAGGACATGTTGAAATTGGAATATAAAAATGGTTGCAATTTTTTTTGGGATTGAAATGATTTCTGAAGACTCCATTAATCAAAACAATTTAACGCCACTATTTCTAAGCAAATAGTGCCACACCAAAATCGAATAAAATTAATAATCATTGAACTTAAAAATGATAATAAATAAACAATTATTCAATCCTCAACTTTAAACTTTCGAAGAAAGATCAGAAATTTCATACCTATTAAAGTGCTTGCATTCTCCTCTCATTGGACAAATTTTACAGTTCGGCCTGTTTTTTGTGCAAAACACCTGCATGTAACACAAAAGAAATAATCAACTTATTACAGTAAACAATAAAGCAATATGATATGCATTCATAACTCATATAAATATAACCCTCAATCTACCTTTCCAAATGTAATCATATGATAATGTAGCTCATATCTGTAAGACAAAGTATACTTGTCTATAAGAAACTAATAATCAAGCAATAAGTAAAAGTAATACAAAATTTCTCTGAAGGAATTTTGAAATCGTTTTCTGAATCAATTTGTTAAAATAAAAATTATTTTGGAACAAAGTTTTTGTAAGTCTCTGAAATTTACAATTCCTTTTGATCAAGCTTGCATAACCGTGGCCAAATATATTTCTGCACGCTATCCATTATAGGATACCTATTAAAATACCAAGAAAGATTAGGATGATTAAAAAGGACAAGAAATTAATAGTTTTTAATTTCATAATAAATTTTTGGATGGGATCTGGAGCAGGACAAAAAATTAATAATTAATGTCCAATAAACGGTATCATTAGGAAGAATTAGCATACTTACTGTTCTAGGAGATGTAATTGAAGGAATTCTGGCAACG
Source organism: Phalaenopsis aphrodite (assembly GCA_003013225.1). Taxonomy (NCBI): domain Eukaryota; kingdom Viridiplantae; phylum Streptophyta; class Magnoliopsida; order Asparagales; family Orchidaceae; genus Phalaenopsis; species Phalaenopsis aphrodite. The sequence goes on along the minus strand of NEWO01000034.1, from coordinate 383,680 downwards.
GCTTGAGTGGCACCCATCCTAGTCTTACGCTTATGCGGGCAACATTGGTATCAACCTTAATAGTAACAAATGAAAAAGAACTTTATAAAATTGAGTAAAATTCAAATTTGAAATTAAATTAGTCTGATAAATATTAACATTACTGGGAAAGCCACATTTTTTAGTGCAAGGAGACGAACACACTCAACACTTTTTAGCCCTAATCCTCTTATGCTTAGAAGGTATTTCCTGTAAGCATCATAAATCACTAATTTAGGTAAATCGATTAGTATTCACATGTACATCAGCAGTTTTGCATGGGAAGGTGGTGAGGTGAAGGGAGAGTTTTATGGGTATAGAGAGATTTTGTTATGAAAAATTCATCATAATCATAAAATGAAATCAAACATGGTGTGGTTTATTACAGAACAAAAATTTAGAATAGTAATCTCATAATCCAAAATGATAGATCATCTCGAAGATGGAAATGAATAAATAAGTTTTATTATGTGGAGCATGGATTATTGGTCTTACTTGGTGTCATCAGGGCATATGTTTCTTAACCATTCCAGGTCAATGCTTCCATGGTCTCTAACCAAACGATTGAGGAAATCCTGCAAGGAATAAAATATTTCTTGGTTTGAAAGCACCTGTCCCAAATGTGATACTTGATATAATTAAAAAAAGTTAATTAAAACTCCTTTTTAAGGGTCTTGATTTGGGCTATGTATAAATCAAATGCATTTGATTAAAATTGCTTTATGTTCCAACTTGGTTCTGTTCTTTAAGTTTTAACTTCGGAAAGCAGAAAATTTCAAATTCAAATCTGAAACAATGAGAAGAAAATCACAGTGAACTATCATGTAGTTGATTAGCAATTCTTCAGCACTATAAAGAGCAATTTAAAAGTAAATTATTTTAACATCGAATGAATCTTCTCGTGTAAATCCATAGTAATTAGACTTCTGGTGGGAATGGCAATTTTCTGTTGCTATGCTAGGCTAAAAACTTTTGCTGAAAATGTTACCTTTTGTGGGGCTGCCACTTTTTCCTTTAACTTTTTTTTTATTGCTTGTAAAGCATAAAAATATTATTCTGACCATAAAAATTAATTATACTTTCAATAAGAAAGGGTGTCAGTTGTTTCCCAACTAATATTCCCCGACATTAACTGAAATTCTATCAAAACTTATCATTTACCGATAAACCCAGGCATGAATAACGTCAACTTACAGCGAATGAAGAGAATCAACCATGCAAAAGAATAAGTAGAAAAAAAGAAACGAAATAATGTAAACCATCCTCATAGTGACTAACTGCAACATGATGGCAAATCTTAGCCAATCTAAAATCAACCTTTCTAAAAGGGAGAGCGTGTTTTTTTATGCAAATTTGTTTGAAAGATAACAATAGTTAGCACATGTCGGTCTAAGCAGTGGGTAAAAGATAGAAAACAATGAAAAAAAATGTAATCGAGCAGGATGAGAAAAGGGTGAAGGGCGTAAATAAATAAAGACGGCTTGCTTTAATTTACTTATTTAATTCATTTCATTCTCAGCCACAGAAATCCCAAAAAAATTTAATAACGTTTTCAACTATCTTACCATTGTTTTAGTTGTCGTGCCTATGACTGATACTGTTCTAGTGGTCCAAAAAGGTGTTTGGGATGTGAATTTAGTGAGGGAGTTTTAGAAGGGTAGTGAGTCGGGAGCTTCCCCGCATGAGACCCGTTCCGCAATCTTGCTATAGTGTCGTTACAGTCTCGCGACCCTTGCTATAGTCCCGCATGGAGCGGTCCCGCAGGGAGCAATCCAGGATCCCTACTACATGAGAGCAGGTTTTTTCAGCTCAATTCAGTCTAAGAGGGTCGATCGACACTTCCACTCCTCTTTACCCTAGAAGTATATATTTGTTATTTGTGCATATTTAGATCAGTTTTTGTGCATGCTTCTGTTCAAAACAGTCATCGACTGTCGGTATTCCCCTTTTCGAGTTGTATCTGAAAGCTAGAAGGTGATCGAACTGTAACTCATCAAATCAAAAATGTCCAAACCCAAAAAATAATAACATATAAATTTTATCCAAGTAAACACCTACTTAGAAATAAGAAAAAATAGGAAATAAAGGAATATAAAGTAAAGCAAAAAGAAGTATAAAATATTGAAAATAGAGAAATTCGGGTGACTCGGTCTTGTGGCCTATAGCTAAATCACTACTTCTAACGATCATGCATCCAACAGAATTCTGTAATTCCAGGAACTGACTTATAGAGGCTCGGCATCAATGACAACCCCTTCAACCAATGGACGAAAAATGTAAGAGAAATGGGTAAAATTCAACTGACTAATACACCTCCATCATCAATTATAGTACTCAACAAAATAGAGAAGGAGATAAATTCAATCACTTAAAGTTAGCTGGAACAACATATGAAACACTACTCCAATTAAATTAAACTATTCATAATAAAGGAAAGTGGTCTAAAATACAATATTTATATTTATCTACATAACTTCTAAAGCACACAAAAATTCTTATAAAAACAAAAGTTATTTGTTCTCTTACCTCAAAATTTTTTGATTTTATAACAGTTGTATAACAAAATATGATCATATAATTAAACTAATCCTACTTTGAATCAACCTTTTTTTTTTCTTTTTTCAGTAAAAATAGTTATAACAATCTAATGAGCAATGAGGCATGATAAATAAATCTAATATAAAACTCAAATACCAAAGAACAATAAACAATAAGCATGTAAACCATGAATGGACATAATCATAAAAGAGAATCAATATGATCAATACATTACTATAATAGTGAAAAAATAAACTTTAATGCCATAAGGAATTATATTAAAATATTGATACCTTAAAATAGAAAATAATTTTATAAGTAATTATTCTTGGCACGTTGTGTCAGTCAAATATCTAGTTATTTACACATTGATATAATTACCCCAACTTTCATTTGCTTATACATCATGTTCTTCATTATATTTCATAAAATTATTGAATGTCATGTACGATTGTTTAGGTTTGTTAGCCATCATATGATTGTGAGTTGTGAAACCACAATACATAATATAAGGTATAAATTCAGTTCGAAAACTACATTATCAAGTTTAATAGAGCCCAGATGAAACCCGACCTTATCACTTTTGAATTACACTGAGGACCATTTTGCCTCCATTGGGTATCATTTTGTCTCATCAGTACAGGAATCATTAAAACATCATTGTCAATCGATCCCCCAAGCATGATATTTCTTAGGCTTCACGCATTTTCCTCATTGGACATTTAAATAAACATAGGACTCAATTTAAAATAAGTTGAATAATAATATATATAAATATAAAGTGTATATATACCAGATGCCTTTATTTAAAAGTGCCACCAAATAACAATTTAATTGTATAATCGTTATACATATAATTGAGATCTCACATAATTAAAAAAATTTTGTGGTGATTTACACGTGAATACTAAGTTATAAGCATACTTTCTATAATATGAGTAATTTTTATTGAATTACACTCGAATTCTAATTTACATATAATCATACATATGAAAGACAATTTTGATTTATGTATTAGAATTTGTAAATCTTACCCAACTAAAGATTTAACCCTTAAAATTGAATATCCCAAAATTAATTCCTTTCAGAGACAATGACAAACTTATTTCTTCTCGTAGAAATATAAAACTACCATTCCGATTAGAAATCAATTCATTAGAAAAATACCAAAAAAATAAATTTTAAATGAAAATACTAAATTTATTACCTTACTTTCCTTCTTCTTTTCCCTTCCCTTTTCCCACAGGTTGCTCTCTGTTTAGGCCTCCCTGTAGCTCACTGGAAGAGGGCTTATGAGATGAGGAAATGAATTATACAATTTTAATATACCTTTCTATGTATGAAAAAATATAATTATATAACGTTTATTATAAATTTCTTAAAGCAATTTACCACCATCCCTATTAATATCAACTAATGCATGCCTTTGTAAGTGCAAAACTGTGAAACCACAAGTACTGATATGGTGCATGAACAGTAAAATTAAATAAAATCCCTATAAAAAATTAATCAAAATGGGAACTAATTTCATATTCATCTTTGAGAATTAGCATACAGTGATGTACAAAAATGATTGTTTTGAGGAGTTAAATATACTGAAATGATTTTTTTATGATCTTCCAAAATGTAAAAATTTTGAGTATAGCTTATTTGAGGTATTTTATACTAATAACTTATAAAAAATTGAGCATTGCATTAACATATATGAATAATATACTAATGGTTTAGAAGCATTGTTAAAGAATGAGAAAATATTGAATTTTATAACATAAGAATTGGCCGTCACTAAGAAGCAGATGTTGTTGGGTCAAGTAGTTTGATTTGCGCTCCCAAACACCAATGAATGCACATCATGTAGCCAACTCTCCACCATTAGTAAATGGGAAAGATGCCTATTTTCCACCATTATTTACATATCTAACACCAAGCAAAAGAATAAACTCACAAACCCATATATTTATGTGTATCATAACTAAATCAAAGATAATTTAATGAAAGAAAAAAATATGGGATGTAGTTTTCTTCTGCTCTTCAAGATTGAAATTAAAATTAAGCAAAAAAAAAAATACCTTGATTCGCTCAGCAAGTAAATTATTCATCCCACGCTCCCGAATAGCTTCAGAAACTTCATTTACATCTGCATTCCGCACTGCTTCCCAATTTACTGAGTCCAAACTCTCGTAACTTCTCACTTTCTTGCCACTACCATCATCTATTTTTCTCCTCATGCCCTCCCAATCAATTTTTACTTCATCAACAGAATTTCCCTTCTTCGCACTTGATGTGTTCTTCTCAAACCTGAAATTAGCTTTTAATTTGCTTGAATAACTGGTGGTAGCTTCCATTTCAACATCCATTGTATCAATGGGATATTTGTTTATGCTTGAGAATCTTGTTGATTCAGAAAGAACAAGAGGGAGATCTCTACAATCATTTTGTGCATTCTCATAAAAAACTGTTGAAATGATTTCTGCATGTTTTGAAGTACATCCATCTACATCAATGACCATTGAATTTTCACTCTTTTCAGTCAAACCTAAAGAATTTTGAAAGTGGCAAGATTGGCCAGCCATGTTTTCCAGCGGTTGTCCATTTAGTTGAATGTCCATAGTATCTTGATCATCACAATTAGACAGACAAGGAATGTCATCTGGGCACGCCATGGAATCGATAGAGGTTTCTTCATTTTGCTCAGCCAATTTCCTCTCAGTGCTTCCTCCCTCCCCAACAGGAAATTTTGCAGCAAGAGACATAAAGGCAGAACTGCAAATGGTAAAAAAAAATTATAATTATTTAAAGAAAAAAGGAATACAAACTGATTTTTATTCTAAAACAGGTATCCACAAATTGTCCAATAAAGAGATTCCAAGCTTTTGACAATTATAGGTCCAAAAGTATCTGGGGTAGGTCAATTTGAACAAAGAGTGATGTAGTATACACTGGTAGAGTAATTATTCACATCTTATGTGGAGACAAATATGCATAATCTCTAATTAACTGTTAGTAAATCTCTAAGCCTTATGTCCATGTAGGTGAATACTTGCCCATAGAAAGAAATTAAACAGGTATTATAGCACATAAGGGTATATTTCAAAAAACATATGATGTTAATTTATTAAGGCTCTCATAAAAAGGTGGTTACCTTGACAAATGATCCGATACATTTTGGGTAAGAAAAACACCAACTACAGAATCCACAATTGAGCCCTTCCAAGGAGAGAACCGCCTGTCACCTGTAGAAAAAATATAATAGTCAAATATTCTCCTTTTAACAAATATCATTGATTTCGTGACCGCTAAACATATGAAACATGTTTATGTGTATTCAGATAGAGACCTTCTAAACAAGATGTACAAACATTCATTTCTAACATTGGTTTCAACTGATTACAGTACAGATAAATTCAACATAAGCATTTCAAAAGTTTATTTTCTAAATATTATTTGAAGTTTGTTTTTATTATTATATTCTTGTAAATAAAAAACTGCATTTTATCTTTGAAACTCTTTGAGTAAAATGAAGTTGAACTCTTAAACATTGAGACATATTTTGGTGTGATGGTGAAATTTCATTAAAAACTCAGAAGTTAAGTGTGCTCGCATGGGAGCACTCCTACGATGGTTGACCTACTCAGAAGTTACACCAAACAGCAAAACCGAGAAGTCATTTGACCAAATCAGACAATACCTTGATAGGTGAGAGTTCGGGTTGTTACAAATAATATCGGAGCATAACACTAGCTTGAAGATGAGAATTAAGCGTTAAACAAAACAAAGTACTACGCCTTGGGAACCACCTTTTGATCGCAATATGAGACAAAGTGCTTCATGGTGAGAGTTACATGTTGAATTTGTAGGGGTCATGTTTAGAATCCTATCTGACAGGAGGATTATTCTGGCTTTAGAGCACCAACGAGAAAGTCGATTACTTAAGTTAGGAAGATTGTGAAACTCCTCAAGTAAAATGAAGCTGAACTTTTAAACAGTACGGCGTTTTTCGGTGTAACGGTGGAATTTCATAAGAAACTCCAAAGTTGGGGTGCTCGCATTGGAGCAATCCTAAAACGGGTGATCTCCTAGAAAGTTAAACCAACGGGGCAAAATCATGACACCATTTGACCAAAGCAGACAATACCATAATGGGTAAGGGTTCAGGTTGTTACATTATCATGGTGTAAACATTGAAAATGCCCAAGAAATTCTATGAAAGAAACCTAATTTTTCAGCGTAGATCGGAAAATAAAGCACATTTGTTTTTTTTGTTTTTTTTTGCTGAAAATAATGTACAAGGACAATGAAGACATACCTAAAATGAGATTCATGCGAGCAGTGAAAGATTTAGCACGTCCAAGGAAAACCTGTCTTTCATTCTCCCACCATTGTAGATTGCATGAATCCATTCCCTCAACATTGTGTTCACCTTTGTTTTCCTTCAAAAGTCTCCACATTCTATCTGTCTCTGGGTCCAATAGTACTTCCGCTCTTTGTGTTTTTTGCTTGACTTGTTCTGATGATCTATTATATGGAACAATCATGCCACCTCCAACAAAAGGAACAATAGCACTTCCTAATTCAGTAGGATCATCAGCATGAAAGCCCTCATCTATATCCACCAACCTTAAGTTATCAACAACACTTTGTAAAGCAAGTTCCATTGTATTGCTGCTATTCTGAATTAGAGTATGGTTGATATCCCCTGACGTTTGAGTTTTTTGCCCATTGGCTGTGAAATTACTGGTCATGGGTGTTGTACATGAGGCTTCTATGTGTTGAAATCTCGAGCGTAACTCACACAAATGTGTGTAGGGTACAATTTCAGAGTTAGAGTGGGTAGCAAGCATAGACTTTCTTTTACCTGTGGCTTTTAGCTCCTTTGATCCACTAATGTTCTTCTTGCTCCTTCCACCTCCCTTATTATTGAACATCTGCCCTGAAACTGTTGACTTATCATTTTTCAAGAGAAGATTTGGAAGAAAATTCTTAAACACACACATAAAGTCGTCCAGTACTTTGTTTGCTGAATAATATAGACCATTTCGAAGCTTATAACCTGTTTTAGTCCTACTTTTGTCTATATTTCTTCTAGCTTGCTTAGCAAAATCTAGAAGGCAAGGGATTCTGATATTATCTACAATGTAACTCAATGAAGCAAGAGGAGATTCAATATTAAGTTGTAGTAAATCTGCTTTAAGTAGCAGAGGTGAAGATGATTTCATGGGAAGTTTAGCAAGCTCTTGCAACAACTCATCAATTCCAATATTAACATCTCCATAACTATAAGTGGATCCTGCAGGCAAATTCTCTGCTAACAATCCACTTCCGCAAGATTCTACATCCATTTCAGCAGCCAAACCACCTTCATCTATTTGAATTCTGCTAGAAGGATTAATTGTCTCGTCAACAGAACCTGGATTGGGTTGATCACCAGCCTCTTCCCATTCATCATTATCTGCCAAGGAATTTGCAAATAACTTCTTCCTTGCAAAAGTCCTTCTTCCAATCACTTTGCCTTTTTTCTTCACTGGAGTTTTCTGTTTGGGTGTTTGAGGAGGCATTGGGATCTCCATCTTTGGTTTCCTCCCTGTCCTCTCAATTTCAACCACCTTGGGCCTGTGCTTCTTTCTCTTCACTTTTTTCCTCCGTTCCTTCTTTGGGTCTGCTTCCAGCTTCCCCAAATCATCACGCACACCATCTTTAGGTTTATCGGAAACTACAGCCTCCGGGAATTCACTTCCGGAGCAAGCAGCCGGTTGGTTACCTGCAAAAAACGTGTAGAATAAAGATAAACAAATACAAGAGTCCCATCAGCAAAACTTGTTCCCTTGTTCGATGTTTTGGTGCCAAAACCTACTATACCAGAAACGTAAACTTCCTCTGCGGCTTCACCACTAGACTTCACTTCCGTCGCGGCGCTGCAAGAGGAAGCTTCAAGAATCTCTCTCGAAGAATGGAGATCGGAAATTATACCGAAGGTAGTGCCATCTATTGCTCCAAGCAAAATGCGACAGTTTAATCGTGCAAGAACTACAGACATAAAAGAGTTTGCCGGGTAAGAAAAAGAGCCCATACCTCCATGGCCGCGCTGCCGCCGGCCTTCCCAACCAAAGTAGCCGAGCTGATTCTTCAGAAGAACAATGCAGGACGGCTTATTCTCGCCGCCGTCAATCTCTCTCGCCCTCTTCATTGCAAGCTACTGACCCCTGATGAGCAAGAGTGACGGCGAGAAGATGCGGATGGTCTTTTCCAAAAATGTGTAATTGTTGAATCCAGGAAGCAACTTTCTGCTACATCCAAAGTTCACCCCCACGTCCGTGAGAACATATCGTTATGCACGAGTAGGCCGGTAAGTTTTTTTTCCTAAGCATCTCGTGGGGAAAAAATATTACATGAGTACTAAGCACTTAAAAACAAAATGGTAGTCAATTAATTCAAGTCAGGACATCTCGCGCGGCAGAGAAAAAAAAGACAGCGCAGTAACACAGAGAATATTCCCTCCTGTGTTATTCATGTGTTATTGCGTGTTATTCATGTATTATTGCGTGTTATTCATGTGTTATTGCGTGTTATACATGTGTTATTGATGTGTTATTGTATTATTATAACACCAAGAATATTCTCATGACAAAATAACACATGAATAACACACAATAACACTTAAATAATACAGGAAATATTCCCGATAGAGAAAAAAACGGCGCAGTAACACGGAGAATATTCTCTCTCGTGTTATTCTTGTGTTATTGTGTGTTATTCATGTGTTATTATATTATTATAACACCAGGAATATTCCCAAGACACAATAACACATGAATAACACACAATAACATATGAATAACACGGGGGAAATATTCCTCGTGTTACTGCGCCGTTTTTTTTTTTCTGTGTCGTGCGAGGTATCGTGGCGTGATTTCATTGACTACGCACGTTACTCTACGTGCGTAGTACTGATGTAATATTTTTTCTATGTCCGGAGGTAATTTTTTTTCATCTTCATATAATTTTTTAAAAAAACACCATAAAGGCAGTCGCGATTTATTTTGACTCAAAATAACTATAGGGTATGCTACAAGCACAAATGACTCTCTAAGACTCAAGACATCCATCTTCAACCCTCTAGCACGTGGCCAAGAACGTTTTGCTAAGCTTTGATTGTCGATGAGGTGAGGGTTGGGTGACATTACATTGATGGGACGACCTCAATTGGACTAGTTTTGTTCGGCGCGACTAGAACAAATCAGGCCCTAAATTGGCATACTCATGAGGAATTATCCTTTAGACAAGGTAGATGTGTTTGGAATGTAGTTTTTACATTAATAACACCCAAAAGTTTTATATTTAGCAATCTTACACAAAAACATTCATAATTGCAAGTCTCATACTAAAAATAACACTGATTATCACTTTTAATTGTCAAATCTAACTTTTCATCCATGCCATGAATAAATGTTACACTCTCTTTCTTTGTTATCTGTTGTGATCTTTCTCTCTCTCTCTCACTCTCACTCATCCTTCCATGTAGAGTATTATATAGATTCAACATCCTTTAAGTTGTCGTGAGTGTGGAAACATTCCTTCAACAAGAAGAGGAGCGCAACAACAAAATTTATTCATGACATAACTGGATTACTGGAAAAAAAGGAAAGTAACTTAACTAAGCTAGGCGTGACCACGTCACGCCAGGCGTGGCCACGTCTCACCCAGGCGTATTCACATCACGCCTAGGCGTGGTCACGCCCCCATGCCTAGCCCATGCCCATGAGTGGCCACGCCACGCATAATCAATTTGTTTCATTTCATTGTCAGATCCCCATTTTTCTATTTAAACACCTTCCGACTATCGAGATAACCCGTTGGACTGGTCCTAGGCAAAAAATGACCTCTGAGCTAACCTTGGGGCTTGTCAAAAGAGTTAATTTGTCATTCAGACGTCTGCGAATATCCTTCCTAGGGGGTGGATATCTGTAGATTGCGCTCATTTCACTTGGGGAGAGCCAAAAGCGATCACAGAGAGCCTTGGGGAGTTCAGGGAGAGCTTCTTCGCCCGGATTCTTCTTCTTCCTCTTCTCTGTTTCTTTTTTCCTTCTCCTCTCGCATTTTCTTTTTTTACTCACTATCTTGGTTCGAGAAGTTGAGGGGAAAGACAGAGAACTTGAGGAGTGATCACAGGAATACTTGGAGAGTTTTAGATAGTTAGCTTATTTGTTTTCCTTCCTTCTTCTAACTCTCGTATTTTCTTTCTCGGTCACCATCTCGGCCTGAGAAAACAGAGTGGAAGAGCGAAGCATGGTGTTGTGTCTGAGCCAAAAAATTCCTTGTGATGAGTGCTTCATCACCCGATGGGAGCGCAAGCCAGTACTTGGAGTGCCGGAATTTCTTCGTGACAAAATTCAGTACTTAATTTTTTTTTCTTGAAGCAATTCAAACAACATTAGAAGAGAAACACTCTGGTTCAACATTTGAGCTCACCTCTTCAGCCTGAATTGATTTCCTAAAGAAAATCACTTGAGCGAATAAAGATGAGATCCTCAACTGGCCTCAACAAGAAAAAAATTCCATACGAAGTCCGGACGCAGCTCTGCGTGCGAACTCCAGTAATATGTCGCTACGTCTGCATCCGAACTCCAGTGATATGTCGCTACGTGTGCTACATCGAGCCCACCTCATAAAATCTTAAAAAATTAACTTTCTTACGCCTGACCCGACCCGCAGCAACCCTGATGCTTCGAAAAGATAAAAAAAACACTGTTTGGACTATCCATGCTTTATTTTGGAGTTATTTTGAGGTTTTTTGCAGCTATTGGAAGGATAAACACATTAGAATATAACATTTCTATGGGAGGATCGTAGCAGGTAGTAATAATTAGTGTTTCAATGCACTGTCTTTAGGGTGAACATGGCGTCTAGGATGATGCGTCGCTTCATAGTAAGAAGTGGGTGGCGGCAGCCGACAAGTAGTGGTTGTCAGTGGTTGGCGGCGGTCAACGATTGGTGATCGATGTATTATCAATATAAAGGTGATGCTATACCCTAGCTCCTTCTCCAAGCTTTAAGTTCTTCAATTTTAAACTCCAAGTCCCCCTCAAGAGGGGATTAAGTTCTATTTATAGAGTACCGATTGCAATTAATGATGAAATTTGAACCACTCTCATTAGAAAGCCCAGAGATATTTAGTTGATCAGATAACATTTGATGGATATTTTAGTGCCTTCACGAAGTCTGCTTTGAGCGATCTTGGGCTTGTTAGATTTGCCTTGTCGAGATGCTCTATTCTACAACAAAATCGTTAGATTTGACATCTATTTGCTTTTCAAATATATATGGAATGCCTCCAAAAGTGGTTTAATGGCTTGATCAGAGTCTGATTTAGGTCGGATTTCATCAATTTTGGTACAGTTGGGTCCATCTCATCGAGCGGTCAACTTGATGATAAATTTGTTGAAATCTGAGCTTTAGATCAATTTTGATCAAAATTTAACTTTTCTTGTTCAAAAAATTACCTCTAAATCTATGCAATGCTTCGAAATTTGCGTTGGATGATGAAAATTCTTCGATGGCGTTTCAAATGGTATTCAACTTTATTTATTTAGAGTTTTAACTCATCATATTCTAACCAAACTCTAATTATAGTAGATTTTATAACTATCATATTTATTTTGAGATTAGTATAATATATAGACATTTAATATTTATTTTAAAGTAAATCTAGTGTACTAGTTATGCAAATGAGATTTTTATCATGCTTATATAAAATAATACTTACAATAGAATGCTCTTATAACTTATTGACATTGCTTTCCTTGTAGCACTTATTTTGAGTGATAGCTTTTCATTAAGCATGGAGATCCAACTCTATTTTCTTACCCTTAATATATATTACTGAAATCATTTGCTTCACATGAAGATATGTGGCATCAATTAGTGATCAAAGAGAAGAGCAAACATAACGGCAAACATCAAAGTGTCACACCTCTGGCCCAAAAGCTTATACTGCCCTGCAACACAGGGTATGATGAATAAACATAAAACTCTATTATGTCCTCACAAAGAACAAAAACTATATACAAACAATATAAATTACAGTTAATAGGGATTAACATTTTGTGCAATCGATAAAATTTATAATTGGAGTCTTATAAACAAAGCAATAATAGCATCTAATGCAAAAGACTTTGAAAGAAAATAATTATCAAAACATAATTGCTCGACCCCCTTCTCACCCCTCAATAATAAAGAAATAAGATAGAATAAAACATAAACTAAAAATCGAAGTGAGCGTAATGATGGGAAACATGCTTCTATGGCGATAGTCCACCAAACATACCGACATAACCTATTTCGTAAGAAGTTACAACAAATGATGTTGATGGATTAAATCTAATAACTAATTATTATATATTAAAGCATAAATAAAAAGTGTAGTGTTAATAATAAAATAGAAATTTTAATATGTATATATTGTCTCTTTATTCAGTGTCGTCTAATGATCGAAATTATAGTGGCATTTCAATAATAAAGGGCTTGTATGTTCACATTATGTTGCATAAAATTATGTTTATGATCATGAGTATTCATATGTTATCAACAAATCAATCGTCCGACATGAATCTTGAGACTTGATATGAATCTCGAGATAACTTTTTGAGCAAGTAATGTTCAAATCTCAATTAAAATCATCCATTGATTTCAACAAATTTACAGTCAAATTAACTCACTCGACGAGACATACCCAACGATATCAAAATTGGGTCAATCTGAGTCAAATCAAGTCCATATCAAGATATTAAACAATTGTTGGAAGATCAAACAGATTCCAAATCATTCACAAATCAGTGCATAATTGAAAGGTCAAACAAATTCCTAGTATGATAAGCTTATAGTCAAATTGAGAGTCTCGATGAGACAAATTAAACGAGCCTAAGATTACTCAATTCTGATTGTATTAAGACACTCAAATAATAATAAAACAACATTCAATTGATGGAATCTCTTCAATTCGTCCAGATTTTGGTCGTTGTGGCCTACGAACATCATCCCCACTCACCACTATAACCTACGTGACCAACTATGACCTACATGACTTATAGCTCATGCAACTCCCAACTTGAGCCTCTGTGGCTTACGGTCACAGCTCACCACTACAGCATACATGGCTAACTACTGCCTGAGTAGCTTACGACTTATGCAACTTCAGACTCATGCCACTACAGCTCCGGATTCCAACCTTTGCAGCCTACATACGTCATCACAACTCATCACTACAACCCGTGTGACTTATAGTTTCTCCAACTTCGTATCACAACCTCCATGACAAATCAATGCTCCTGAAGCAATCACCTGCGAGACTCACAGCTACTACCATGGCTCTCAACCAACAAGCAAACCAAACAAAAACAAATTTTATGAGCTCGATTTATACTCAAGTCGAACACAAACAAGGGTTTTTCGTTCATGTTCGACTCACTTTGACTTGAAAGAATAAAATAATGATATTTATTTATATCTTTTTTATATTAATTTTTTATTTTCATTAAAAATTGCTAATCTTTTAAAAAAATTTATTTGGGTGGTAATAATTGTAAAAATATAAGTCAAAGTGTTAGATATGTAAATAAATAGGATTTGAGTGGTATCAAAATAAATGGGCTAAAAATAAAGCTCATTCTTGATTTAGGGGCTAGATA
>NEWO01000034.1:329960-368991 GCA_003013225.1 Phalaenopsis aphrodite | reverse complement strand
ATATAATTGACGAATATTATTTTTAAATAATTTAATTTATTATAAGATGATAATGATTTATAATCAATTGAAATAATTAATTTTAAAAAAAATAAAAATATTAGGGCTTTACATTAATAACACCCAAAATTTTCATATTTAGGTATCTCACACCTAACTTTCATAATTGCAAATCTCATATGAAAAATATACTCATTATCACTTTTAATAGTCAAATCCTTTTTTTCATTCATGTCATGAATAAATGTCGTACTCTCTTTCTTTATTATATATAGAACGTTTTATGGATTCAATATCTTTTAAGGTGCAGTGAGTGTGAAAAAATTTCGTCAACAAGAAGAGTAGTCCAACAACAACAACAGGGAGAATCTAATCAAAGGAACGAAGTAGAAGCAGCATGCACTGGGGAGTTCATAAAAGAGTTTGTTCAACAAGGCCCACAAGATTTCAGAACTTAGATCACCAACCAAATGTTTAGACAGTTTGTACAAGTACTTAGAGTGCTCGGTGTCCTAGTGGCGGCTCCAATTCTAGAAGAGGAGCTGGCCCGACAAGCGGTGCTCAACCCCCTTCATGGGGAACCACTATTGCCGTCAATTTTTGATGTTACGTGTATAAGATGTCTGCTCAAATAACCGTAGGGTATGCTTCACACACATATGACTCCCCAAGACCCAAGACATCGGTCTTCGATCCTCTAGCATGTGGCTAAGATCGTTTTGCTAGGCTTTGATTTTCAATGAGGTGAGGGTTGGGAGACATTGTGGTGATGGAACGGCCTCGACTGGACTAGTTTTGTTCGGTGCGACGCAAACAAATCAGGCCCTAAATTGACATACTCATGAAGAATTATCCATTAGATGACTCCATATGGTGGAACAGACAACGTAGATGCGTTCAGAATGTTGTTTTTACATTAATAACACCCAAAAGTTTTATATTTAGCAATCTTACACAAAAACATTCATAAGTGGAAGTCTCATAAGAAAAATAACACTCATTAAAACTTTTAATAATCAAATCCAACTTTTCATCCATATCATGAAAAAAATGTTACACTTTCTTTCTTTGTTTTCTGTTGTGATCTTTCTCTCTCTCTGTCTCATCCTTCCAAGTAGAGGGTTCTATAGATTCAATATCTTTTAAGATGTCATGAGTGTGAAAAATATCCGTCAACAAGAAGAGGAGTGCAGTAGCAACATTTATTCGTGACAAGACTGGATTACCGGAAAAAAAGGAAAGTACCCTAAGTAGGCTAGGTGTGATCACGTCGAAACATGGTCATATCATGCTCGGGCGTGGTCACATCACGCCCCGGAGTCTAGGCCACACCCACATGGGGGCATGACCACGCCCAAGAGTGGCCACACCACACATAATGAGTTTGTTTCATTTCATTGTGAGATCCCCATTTTTCTATTTGAACGCCTTCCGACTACCGGGATAAGCCGTTGGATCGGTCCTAAGCAAAAAATGTAGTTTGAACTAACCTCGGGGCTTGCTAAAAGAGCTAATTGGTCATTCAAACCTCTACGAATATCCTTCTTGGGGGAGGGGTGGGGGATATCTAGAGATCGCACTCATTTTACTTGGGGAGAGCCAGAAGCAATCATAGAGAGCCTTGGGGAGTTCAGGGAGAGCTTCTTCACCAGGATTCTTCCTCTTCTCCGTTTTTTTCTTCCTTCTCCTCTCACATTTTCTTTTTTTGCTTATTGTCTTGGTCCGTGAAATTGAGGGGAGAGACAGAGAACTTGAGGAGCGATCAAAAGAGAGCTTGGAGAGATTTAGAGAGTTGCTTCCCCATTTTTCTTCCTCCTCCTCCTCTTCTTCTTTATTTTCCTTCCTTCTTCCTCTCACATTTCCTTTCTCGGTCGCCATCTCGGCCTGAGAAAATAGAGAGGAAGAGTGAAGCATGGTGTTGCCTCTGAACTGGAAAACTCCTTGCAATGAGAGTTTCATCACCTGATGGGAGCAGAGGCCAATACTAGGATTGTCGCTGGAATTTCTTTATGAAGAAGAGAGCTTCTTCCCGAGCAACGATAGGACTTTGATCAGCTACAGCGAGGACATAAGCTCCTCAACCCTCACATTTTCTTTCTTAGCTAGCCTTAGGATTTGATTTTGGCTAGGTGTTGTTGGTCCGTTCGCCGACATGAGACAAATTGTCTGACTGACACTAGTCGACACGACCACACGCCTTAGGATTGATCTTTGATTTTCTAGAGGAATCTTTAGGTTATGAAGCTTTTGTTGGACACGTCATTTGCGAAGTTGAGTGGTTTCACATGATAAGCCATAGATCTACACCTAAGTAATTCAGAATATTGATTTTCCCATAGCTTTGGCGCTTTCAACATTTCTTGGAGGGGTTGGGATAGTTCGGTCTTGAAGAATTGGAAAAGCTTTATAGCTAGCCCATTCTACAAGATTGTGGGAGGCTCATAAGACTGGATAAGTTTTGTAGCTAGTTTGCTCTACGAACGGTGAAGGAATTCTCCTACAAAAAATTGGAGGTAAAAGACCAGATCCCTGCCCATGACGTCTGTCGCTCGAGCCGACCCCGACAACTTCCAAAGAGTGATGCTGTCATGTAGAACATACCACCTCAACAACTCTTTCACCTCCATTTCCTTCAAAAATGAAGGTTTGGCATCCTTTACGGAGCCAAAGAGGGCAGGGAAATATTTTAGAGTCATTTCAAACAACAAAAGATGGCCAGAAGACAAAAAGAAAAGGAAGAATAGAAGCTTAAAGAAAGAAACCAAGACACTTAAAATATAAAAAAAGCGGTCAATTGCCCTACTTCTAAGACAAGTGCGTAAAATGAGGCGCCACATAATGATAAGTGTCACAACAAATATTTTTTCAACTTTAATCAAATGTCATTTCATGTTTAGATAACATTATTACAGGTTTAGAAAAAAGTGCTTTATGAATGAGTCCTCCAAGGCCTCAGTCGGGACCTCGCTGAGTCAACTTTTTTAGGATCATCTGTCAGCCTAACCTATTTTGATCTATCTGATCAACTTTTCTTTGAGACTTGCCCAGGTCATTCGACTCAAGATGCTCCCTAGCTCGTGCAGAGCCTCGACCAGCCCACAACGCAAGGTGGTGACCTCCACATGTAAGGGTCGATGCATTTGAGCCCATGATCGCCAGATGGACTGATAACTTCCATATAAAATCTACAGTCAGATCTCTGCCCACCCCTCTGAAGAATCGACCATCACTGTAAAGGGCCCAGACACCCCTGTCTGCTGCTCCATGACTTCAGAGGAAGACAACTGCCACTCTGTTTGCTCCCGTTCAGAGCCGGTGACGCACAAAGGGTTGGGGGACTGTCACCGTTTTGAAGTGATTACCGCTAGAAGCCCGACATATTTGAGTTGCGCACCAAACACTACAACGGGGGTGGACTCCGTAGTGTCCTTCGACGACCCACCATCCTAGTGGTCCTCCGACTCGACCGACTCATATGCATAGAAAAAATATAAAAAATTGTTGAGAACCATCAACAACCAAGAAAAGTTTTACATACCCATAAATCTGTTTATTGAAGAAAGGGTTTGAAAGGGTTTTTCTCCCTCTCGCGCTAAGGTACCTCCACCATCTTACAGTAGCAGCTGAGGAGAGATGATGATCGCTCCTACCGTTAGCTCCTTTTCAATCACTTTAGCGCCTTCAGCGAGCAGGTCCTGCAATCCTTCGACACTTATGCCTATGACAGACTCAGGGGCTGCAAACTCTTGACGAGGGACTTTTGGCATTCGGCCCATGAGATCCTCAAATGAGTCGACTTGATCACCCGACAAAGGTTCGAACCTCGACTGTATCCCTTTGTTAACCATGTTCTTCTTTGCAGAGACCGAGAGTCCGTAGCCCGCCTTGGCAAGATCCTGGGGTCCACGATGACTCAACTCGAACCATGGTTCTCGATTAACTGAGAAAAATGACAGCAATAGATGCCATGCCAAACCTATGACTCTATTTATTGAGTACACTGGGCAAAAGATCCAAAGGAAACTTAATTATCGAATTATTTTTCTTGATTTTAGCTCAATTGATTATTAAATTGTTTCCATATCCTTATCGTAACTATCACTTTCAAAAAACAGAAAAACTTGGGGAACTAATATATACACATTAGAACTACATACACAAATCTCGAAGCAATCAAGCGGCCTAAGATGGTGACTGGATAATTGAGGTGTCAAATCAAAATGCCACAAACTGAAACGTTCATTTAATGACCAACCACCTTGTCAAACTCAACTGACACAATATGGATAGAGATTTAATCGAAGAAGCACACTTACAATTCCGACAGCCCAAACTCCATACAAGGGAGTCCGATGACAACCAATCGACCCACTGGCTTTTGCTTTGGCCGACGCAATCGTCACTTGACCGATTCAACCTCAGTCGGCTGGACCCAAGTGAGTTAATCGGTTGGTTATTGTCATATTCAAATTCAAATTGTAATACATATTTAGTACAAAATTAGCACAATTAATCACATTAAAGACGATTTCCATAATTGTACCATTCTTTTTGCAATTGCATAAATACACATATATAAATAGAAGTAAAAAAGATGAATCAAGTGACTCTTTCCCCGGTTTCACTACAGAAATTTATCTAATTACTCTCATACACACACTCTCTCTTTTTCCTCTTGGCTCTAACTCTCCAGACGTGTTCACAAAAGTTAACTTAGAATTCAACATTAGAATTTAAAAAAAAAACTATTATTTTTTTATATTTTAAAGAATACTTAGTCATGACATCCAAAAAAAAAAAATAAACATAAGAGATTTTATAATCATTGAATTTGTTCTGAGATGAGTATAATATATATATATATATATATATATATAACCATCATTTCAAAGCGAATTGAAGGATTTTTAAAGCTATATCGACTATATTTTGGTCAGAGATCTTCACCAATTTTTTTCCTCGTGAATTTCATATCCATAAACTCTTTCCTTTTCTAGTATAATCGTTATGCCAATAAGATTTTATCTACTCAAGGAAAATAATGCTTATAATAGAATTCAAGTCAACTTATTGGCATTACTCACCCTACGCTTGGGCATAATGTACCAGTTATTTTGAGTTTTTGTGTGGAATCTATAAAATCTCCTGACAAGAGTAGGGATTGCGATTTGAGGGCGATTTGGTTCATAATTTGTGATAGGAGATGAGACCAGTTAGTTCGACAACTCAATGTGATCAAATGTGATAGCAACATGAATGAAAATTTTAAACAATTGATGAGACATGGTCATACAACTCTGAATCGTAATGCCATCAACTATTATCAACTCCCCATTTTAATTGACACCAATAGCCTCGCTAATTGGGGCAGTTGCAGCTGTTCAAAAAAACAATTGTTAAACAGCTGAAGAAGAGGTTGTTGTTCAAAAACTTACGGTGACTATTATAATTTTTTTTTTTATGAAAAATTGAGATTGCAACTTTTTGGTAGCCATCGCAGGTAGTCAGACCTCGTAAAAAAATTTTCAGCTGCAGTTTTTTGAGAACATAGATAAACCACAATTTTACTAAACAGAAAAAACTGTGGTTCTACACCTCTTGGAATTGGGGTCTTGCCAACAACTCCCTTATTCAAATTTAGTGTCGTCCCTCTGCATGGCTGCTTCTTCCCGACAATGCCGGAGAAGCCTCTGATACCTTATAAGTTTGTTTTCTTAATCTCTTATATGATTTTTGAAGCATTTTGTTTTGGTAATTTTCTCTTTTGTCTCCCAATTTAAAGAAAAAACAGCAATAATCCCATTTTATTGTTAACATTTTTGGTGAAAAAATTAGCAACCAAACTTCATTTACATCATTAAACATAACTTGGTGTAGGTAATTTCCAACAAATTTCTCTTAACAAAAGTTTTATCAAGATTAATTGTGTTGTCAACACCAATTACATGATGAAAATAATCTTGTGTATAGATATAATTCAATAAATTAAAAGATAGTTCTCTCAATATTATTATTAATTTTAGTTCTCAATGAAATCCATATGATTGTTAATGAACATTTAGGTTTCAAAATATCATTCCAAATATTTTGTTTAATTGTCATATGTTACTCGTTATATACAATTAGGGTTGTAAATGAATCAACTTCCTCGATGACAACTCAAACTCGACTTGATTAAAACTCGATCATGTTCCTTTAAATTTATAAATAAACAAGCTTAAAATTTTTTTTTAAAAGCTCGATGATTAATTGAGCTAAACATGAACATAATTCAACTTATTTATTTATATTCATGAACAAATCTGTTCGTTGTTTAATAAGTAACGTGTTAAATACTTAAGATTAAATTTGATAACATTTCATGTCGTATATTTTTATATTATTTAATAATATTTTGATTAACTAAAACTTATTTGATTAGAGATTTAATAATAATATTATTATATCAACATCATTTTAAAATTAATTCTTAATTATATATTTTTTATCAATATATATTTGTTAATTACCTCAGCATTATACTGCTCCCTACGTGTTAATCATAAAAATAGTTACAAAAAAAAGTTGGGAGAGGATCCCCCGCTATGAAAACCCAAAAAAGATTACAAAACTCACTCAAAAAAGGGTTCCTCATCCACAGTACAACTCCACACAAAAAACTCAAAGTAAAAACACTAAATACATAATCAAACGTATACTCGTCAAAACATGTATACCCAAGTATCTGTATCTGTATCTGTACCAAAAGTAAAAACCAAAATGTGTCAGCTTCGTTGAAAGAACGAGCCGTCTTGATCTGAATTTGTATGAGGAAATTCCCGAGTCATCCTGACCAAAAATAGAAAGTCTGCAAAGAAGCAAAGAAAACTCTCAAACAATAAAGAGCCCCGAAGGTATACAGCTTTGAAGCATGGTGAGATGGAGCTAAAACCGAGAGGCCACATAGATAAGCAAGCAAAACCGAGAGCTTCCCCTGCTTGGCCCTGAGCCAAAAGCCAAAAAAAACTGCAGCAAATATTCGAGAGAGACCAAGAGATAGGAAGGAGAAACCTCACCAAAAGTATCCAGCAAGCATTTAACTTCCACTTAAACTCTGAATGAAATCGGATTAAAGCAAAGTTTCAGGAAATATTCGCATCACTGGGTAAAAACCCCCAGCAAATAAAACCGCAAGGAGTAGTAATAGGGGACTTCGAAAACTGCACTGTTAAGCTAGGCCGATGAAGCCTCCAGCTAGCAAAGACGAAACCAACTAATGAGCTGGGCAAAGAGTCCCAATTATCAGAACAACAAATATAACAAGCAAGAAGCACAAAGTGACTCCACATCAGGTTCAACCGAAATCCAACGGACGGGCGTAGAGAAAGAGAAACAGCAAAGAGGCAAAATAAAGTAAATGCAGGAAACCAAATTCATGTCCTAAGGAAGGGTAACTCAAGTGCGTCTCCCAAAAGAAGACACTTCAAATGTTGCGTTGGAGTAAAACAAACAAAAATGCTACCCTTATCTTTAACTCTCCTAACCAACCAATTTGCAGGAGCATTTCCTTCACGAAGAATATGGCACAAACGAAACAAAATGTTAAACTTCAATAAGCTCTCTAATTCTGTTCCAAGGACCCAACAAATTCCAATTGGGTATAAAAACCATATCAAAATCTTTGTACAGAGTAATAGAATCAGTTTTAACAATAACCTTAGAGAAATTGCAGGAGATTGCAACCTGCAGTGACAATAAAAAAGCCCAGCTCTTAGCCTCCAAAGGAGAAGAGGCAACAATCGGTGAAGCAAAAAAACAGAGACATTGACCCAAGTGGTTACGGAAAACCACTCCAGCACTGGCCACCGAGGGAGTCCAGCTCCAATCAATATTAATTTTGATCCAATCCAAGGGAGAGGGTTGCCACTTAATCAGGGTGGTCATCCTACCCACACTTGGTTGAACCCCAGCATCACCGAACCAAAAAAGCGGCTGGCCCGATAGAAGTAAGAAACAATATGAGACGCAATAATATTTGGAGCCAAACCATGATTTTGATATTTATGATCATTTCAAGCCATCCAAATAAACCAAAGCACCACTAAAGGAAAACTTGCTAACTTTGTATCCACATGAGCAGCAGCTCTCCAATTCAAAAGATAGTCACTAATATCATTTCTATTTGATCAATTTTTATGAAAATGCTGGCCATAAGCATACCAAACCTCTCTAATGTAAGAACATTGAAAAAAGAGGTGCACCGCAGATTCCTCGGCCTTTTTACATAAATAACAATGAGAAGAAAAACTTGAGACCTTAAAGCTTAAGAATATCATCAAAGGGCAACATGTTAAGAAAATATCTCCAAAGAAAAAGGAAATGAAAGGAGAAAGAAAAACATTCCATATATCTTTCCCCCAATGCCAGTTACCATGTGTAGATGCTCGAGTAAAGCAATTTAGTGGGAGAGATAGTAGAGGAGGTTTTCCAAAGAGGAGTAACCTTTGATCTCATTTTTATAGAAATTTTAGTGATGCAAGTAGTTTTTTCACCAATAAGAGAAAATAATTTGTTTACATCCCAATTCCCATCAAGCCAACAGTCAAAAATCCGAAAATTGTTATTAAGGGGTGTTTGAGCAACTACATTCCAAACACCCAACCATTGATCGTGCCAAAAAGAGACATTCTTCTCTTCAATATCACAAAATATAAAATCACTAGCCACTGATCTAACTTTTAGATTTGCTTTCCAAAGTTTAGAGTCCCCCACCTTCCATTGAACAATGTTCGGGTTTAATTGAGTGCAATATTTATGATGAAGAAATTTAGCCCAAAGAAAACTGTTAGCACATAATTTAAACCACAGTTTGCACATGTTAATTTCCAAAATTTGTTTCAAACCCTTAAAGCCTAAACCACCGACAGATAGACACTTGCAAATCCTAGAGAAAGAAGCCCAATGTTTGCAAGATTGAGTGCCCGGCCAAAAAAAAAAACAATTAAACAATCTTTCCAACACCGCCTGTGTGCTCTTTTTGAGATTAAGAATTTCTAGTGCATACAAATGAATGCGCAACAAAGCACTTCTGAAAAGGGTTATTCAACCACCATAGAGAGAAAAGTGTCCCTCCAATCATTGATTTTAAGCTTAGTTTTATCTACCACCTCATCCAATTATGTTTGTTTTCCACGGCCTCTAAGCAAATTAACACTCAAATATTTGAGAGGCAAAGAGACAACATGATAACCAGTGTAAGAAACATCCCAAGTTACGTTAGAAGAATTAACAAATTTCTCAAAGTATAGATTGCATTTATCTTTACTGAAAAGTAAACCAGAAATGTGTTGGAAAATATCAAGAACCTGCATAAAAGCTTTAATAGCAGGGTTACTGACATTAATGAAGAGTATGACATCATCAACATAAGTCAGATGTCTAACCAAAATCAATGATTTGTGATATATATGTGTGCGTGTGCGTGCACGTGCGCGCACGCTTGTGAGAGTGAGAGAGAGAGAGAGAGTAGATAAAAATTCATTAATTTATGAACCCTACTCTCCTCCTTGCAAACCACTTTTTCTCTCTTGTTTCTCTTTAACCATCTCTTATCTCATAGGTTTATAATCGGGCCAAGTAGAGTCAAATATATCATAGATTGAACTTGGTTTGATAATATGATAAGTTGTTAATGTTCAGTTTGAGATTATGTCGAGCTTTTATATGAAGTTCAAGATTTTTTTGTTTAAAATTTCCAATAATTAAATTTTATTTGTGTTTAGTTTGTTTATGTCAAGTGAATAGATATTTAAAAACAAACTAAAAATTCAAACAATTTTTGAGTTTTCATATAAAATTTTCAACAATTCATTTTATAAATCTAAATAAATATCCAATTGAAAAAATTTTGAACTAGTATATAATTATTTCATACAAATTAAATAAGAAAATGTATTCATTACAAGTCAGCAATTTTTTAATAAAAAAATATAAAAAAACAAGCGATTGTGCAATGAGGATTTCAGGCATGAGATAAGAGATGGTTGTGGCAAAACAAGAGTGGAAAAATGAGATTTGCAAGCAAGGGAATAGTGTTCACGATGTAATATATTTTTATTTGTTAATAATTTTAGAATATATAAATTAATGTGCAATTATTTTATAATGAATTAATTTAATAAATTTTAGTTATTTATTAATTAATTTAATAAATACTTAATCAATATTAATTAATGAATACACACGTGCACACACACACACACACAAGTTGTGAATATACGTAAAAATGAGAATAAATCATTTTAATTTATTTAAATTAGGTTAATTAATAAATATAAATTAATAAAATAAATATATTTTTAATAAATTAATCCCGAAGTATTATTGTTTTAATAATATTAATATTAAATATATAATTAAACAAGTTCTATTTAGTCAAATTTGTATTTAAATACTATATAGTATATAATGTGAAATATCATCGAGTTTCATATCGAATATTTAATAAGTTACTTGTTAAAATAAACAAATAAACAAGTTAGACTATGTTTGTGTTTAGTTCATTTTACTTTTAAGGTTTTAAAGAACTGTTTATGCTTGTTTATTTAGAAATATAAATAAACATGATTTAATTTTAATCGAGTTGGGTTTCAGTTGTTCATCGTGTGTATTGATGCATTTATAAACCTAATCTTATATACGGACATATGACGATTAATCTTAAATAAAATATTTAAAATAACATTTTGAAATAAAAAAATTGACTCAAATATAAAATTAATAATAACTTTGAGATGTATAAGTTTTAATTTAATGAATTATCTACACATGCAACGTCATTTTCATCATGTAATAGTTTTTGATCTTATGGTTAATTTAAACAAATAATCTGGATAAATCATGTATTTAGAGAAAGTTGTTGCAAATTACCTACTCTAAACTATGCTTAATGATAAAAATGAAGTTGATTTTACTTGCTAATTTGATTTAAAAAAATAAGTTAAGAATAATATGATACAGTTAAATATATTTTCTTCAAATTAGGATGATGAAAAAGATAATACATATTTAAATAGGAAATACTAAAACATAATAATTGAAAAATTCCTTTAACAAATAAAAAAAGACTTACAATTAAAGATTATTTATGTTATATGCTTCTTAAGAAAAATAAAGATGATCAATTTATGAAAATGATGGGTAAACAAGATCGAAAAAGGCCAGCTAAGTAGAGATATAGAGTCAAGAAAATATTGAAAGCTGTCATTATGGAGATTAGAAAGTCTAACATCGTTATCAAAATCTTTTTTTTTTACATGTAATCCAATTATCATAAAAGTATATACAGCTTGGCTTAATTTCAGGTACATCCATGTAACAAATTTAAAATGTGTGGCTACAACTTACAGACAAGAAGCAATCCTCCAAGTCCTTGATCAAGATCCATTAAGAAGAACAGGAAGAAGCAACACCAACTGACACAAACTTAAATATTGTGATCCTGGTGATCTTTGGTGTATGAGTTTCATTAGTATCGTTATCAATAAATTCAATCTTTCTCTCAAATTACAAATAAGTTCCCAAAATAGTAATCTATTTTTTAGAATTATAATGCTTGGTTCAATCTTTCTCTCAAATTATAAATAAGTTCCCAACAAAATAGTAATCTATTTTTTAGAATTATAATGATTGGAAGGTCGTTCCTATACTGTTGGACAAAAAGTTAACATTTTGTACATTAAGATCAAAGGCCAACACTGTTGAGTAATGTGAGATTGCATAAAATATTTATTCTTCTTCATTAAATTAAACATCTTTAAACTCATCAATATAACCTTTCAAGTAGTAAGGACACAATGGCTAATCAAGAACCCAGATCTGATTAACGGAGCCTTGCCAAAGCCAACAATTTTGCATAATCGTAGATTACAACGACAGTTCAGATACTAGCGATTGTACCTCATGTGAAAGGTTGCATGGACATATGCATGATTATAATTTATTCAACCTTTATATATGCTTCTATAAGGAGAGTAGAGCTCAACACACCTTAAAGCTTTTTGAGGTTATGATACTAAGTAATTGTACTTCAATTATAATTAATGATGCTTTCTATATTGCATAAAATTTTGTCAAGTAGGAGATGCAACTAAATTGTTGAAATAATTTTTTTTTATTTGTGAACGAGCCTAAGTGCAATAATTTTTTGTTGCATGGCTACAAGGGTTGTTCAAAAAAGGTGAAGTAGATGAAACAAGAGCAACATTGTGCAAATTGTTCAGTTCAAATGTTAATTTATTTAATGACGAGTTTGAATTTGGCCGAGTTGTTGAGCATAACAACAACAAGTCCTTATCACACTAAACGAAATCGGCCAGCATTCTGCACCATATTATAGGTCTCACCATAATAATATAAAATTTTCCTTTTAAGTCTAAGTGGTATTTTTCTATCATACGATCGACTAGATGCATTCCTTCACTTCAACCATCTAACTTGAATTCTACTAATGATATCACCATCTATACAACACTATGAATAATAAACCTGAGATATCTAATTTGTTCACCACTTTTAATGACTTGAACACCCATTATTACAACCCCACCACTAGCTCTTCTACAAAATTACATTCCAAGTATTCTGTTATAGATCTACTCAAATGGACGCCTTTACACTTTAAAGTTAACCTCCATAATTTAAGTTTTTTTCTGAACTCTTTCTCGAAACTTTTTTACAAGTAGGATATCATCAGCAAAAAGCATGCACCATGGACATCCTCCTGTAAATGTCTGCTAAGAACATACATTACTAAAGCAAAAGGATATGAGCTTAATGATGATCCCTGATGTAATTATACTGGAATAGGAAAATGCTTGGGCAATCCTCCTATTCAAACACAAAGAATAGCTATAGCATACATATCTTTAATAAATTGAATATAAGTTATGTCAACACTTTTCTTTTCAAGAATTCTCTAAAGTATTTCTCTTAGTACTTTATCATAAGCAAAAATCATATGTAAATGATTTTTACTCTCTATGTACTTCTCAATCGACTCTCTCAATAAATGTATAACTTTCATAGTAGACTTGCCCGACATAAATCCAAATTGATTTTGCGAAATATTTGTATCAAATCCTAATCTACGTTCAATTACTCATTGAGTGCATTGGTTCATTTACAACCCTAATTTCAAACAATCACATATAGGAGTCAATAGAAGTACACTTGATAAAAATGTGAGAATTGTCTATAAAGATGATAGAGCTAATCATAGTGGAAAGAATCTCGAGATGAGTCGAACATCTAACACAATGCTCAGAAGAAAGTGTTTTAGATGTCATGGATGTGAAACATCACCTCATGTTGCTCTACAACCAAAGTTATCTATTTCACTGAGCAGAGAATAGTAGAAGGGGTTAGTGGTACTGGAGATAAAGAAGATGGTGGCATGTGCAGGAGTGTCAACTTCCCTGCTGATGAAGGTGAGATGCTTGTGTTTCAAGAAGTCATTCAGATTGAGGTATGAGAGAGGAGCAGTGGCTTTGCCACAACTTTTATATTTGTTATACTATGTAGAGAAATGTGTGCAGTCTCATCATCGATGGAGGTTGTTGCGTGAATGTGATGTATACACTGATGGTGGACAAGTTGAGTCTCATTACACAGAGATATTCCGAGTCATATTGTTTGACTGGGTTGAAGAAGGGGAATAGGGTTAACATTGAATAGAAGTGCCTTGCAGAGTTTTCTATTGGGGATTAGTTGCATGATTAGGAGTGGTATGATGTCGCAGCCATGGATACCTATCATATTTTGTTGGGGAGACTGACAATTTGATCACAAGACTCAGCATGATGAGTTCAAAAACACTTACCTATTCATGAAGAATAGAAACTCCATACTTCTTCCACCTTTGTGGAGTCCGTAGTTATATGTGCTCTTGCCACCATCCTTTCCAACCCTATATTCTTATTGCTATCACCTCCAGCTTGTCAACAGACTTTTGCACTCACAAGTCACCTCCCAAACCCTCACCAACCACCACCAACACCACCACCCCCAGATCCACTCCCGTTGAGTGTTTGTGTCATGTCAGTTGCTGTTTTCTATTTTTAGTGTAATGTTTTTTTTTATATTTTCTATTCCAAATAGTTATTTGTTAGTCTATATTTGAGTTTCAATAATAATATTTTCTTTTGTTATTATGGTTTGGGTTAACATCGGTATCATTTGGTATCATTGTTGGCTTAACCTCAGTCCTACCTTAGGATTTCTAGCATCCACTAATACCCAACAACCCATCTCCACCAAAAATTATTCTCTCATTCTATGACACCCCTACACGCCTTTTTCCATCTATTCGCACCCAAAACCAAGCCATGTTGTCAAGGAGATAATTGTTGAAAGTCTGATTGAGAGGAAAGGATATAATGCCGTTTATGAGAAATCCACGAAAAAGCGTCCAAGGGATTCCGAGGGAGGATATGCAGTAGGAAAATTTCCAATTGTAAAAGAGGTTTACCGCTTTTGAGACAAAACGAAATAGGATGGGTCACTCATAGTCACAACGGTGGCTTGCTAGATCGAAAGGATAAAATGAATTTGTTATTTAGGATACCAAACTACTTCAATTTCATTTTTAAAATGTGAAAATAAAACCATAAAAATGATCTCAAACAATTCATTCGTCTTGCTTTGATGTGAAACATTTTTAAGTAAGAACCAAGAATATGTTGTATATCTAGAGGATGAAGTTGCACAAATTAAGTGTCTGGGTGTAATAAAGATCAAAGCTTTTAAGTTGGTTTAATACTTTTTCTTAATGCTGAAGGTCAAGTTTCATCACGCCCAAGCTTGTACAAGGGAGCAAAACAATAAAATAAGGTTTGATGAATTTTTAATTAATTATAGGAAATTTTTTGCAAAATATTGTATATGGGCATTTAATTAAAATGGATGTCCTTCATTAATATTATCCAATTATATTATATTTCTTCAATTTTTGGTCTTGCATAGTTGTGATCGATTGTCTAGATTCATTGAATGAGATTTATGTTGTTCATAGAATTAGTTTTATTTCATGATAAAGCCCTCTTTACAAATCCAATGAGCTTGAGACATTGTTCTTGGTTGAAGCACTTTGATTAGCTTTAATATTTTGATGCTAATAAGGAATACTCCTTAGAGCAATTTAATAAACTCTTTCCCAAAGCCTTCGCCAAATCCATCGCATCATCTAACATTCTACATCTAGCTAGTTTTCCATGAACCATTAATTATTTAAAAGTATTATTTAGAGCTCCTTATTTCACTTTAATCTCTCATTCAGGTATATGAAGTTTACTTGACTGATTGTCTTATAAAGTCTATCCAATTCGATGGCTATATGAAGTTTATCACTTGAAATAAATATTTGAATCAAAATTGATTTCAAAGGGCTACACAATCTGCTTAATTCTGATTAATGTATATAGTTTATCCAAACTCATTAGATATGTAGAGCATACATAACTCTGATTGGTATGTGGAGCCCAACGAACTCTAATTGGTATATAGAGCTTACTTAGCTTTGATAGTCTAAAACACATCACACACTAAAAAAAAGGGTGGATTTAGTGTGTAATGGTTGATCTTCATTTGAATTTCATAAATTTAAATCCTCAGAATGAAAAATACTAACAAAAGCAATTAATAAAACAATTGAATACAACTAAAACAACATGATAATGTGCAACTATAGGAGACATGATATTCATAACATTGATAAACTGATACTATGAGCGTTTAATTTCGTAATCACATTTCAAGTTATTTCACTTAATGATATCGGTGTCTGAATCAATTAATCAAATCCTACAAATGCTGTACCGCATCCGTTAACTAATGGTGTGGTTTCTGTTTTCAGGCAAGTTAGCGAGCTTCCTAACTATTAAGCACATTATGAAATAATAACTCAATTACACTAGCTATAATAAATACATCACAAACACCAAGTTAAACAAGTTTATGTGATCTCTAGAGAGTTATGCTTAAAGTGAGGGCAGTAGAAAATTAAGCACAATAACATATATTAAATTCACAACATAAACATAGTTGCACAAAATCTCTATTAGTAGTAAATTTACTTGCATATTTAATTATTTGCTTGTTCTTTAATGTTTTATGACTGTAACCACCAAGAGTCACATGGCACAATCCTATGATTATGTGGAATGCCTAGTAAATGTTCTCTCAAATATTGGAGTTTATACAAGTTGATCACTTTCAATTTAAAAAATCAATCTGAAATATCTTTGCATTTTGTTTTAGTTTTTGTTTTGCTTTTATTTTGGAAATCATGTTTGGTTAATATGATTTTTAAATGTTTTTATTTTTTTTAAATAAATCACCTTATTTTTAAAAATACTCAAAACACCAAAAAAGTATTTTGAGCTACAATCAACCATCTTTTATTTAAAATAAAAAAAATAAAAATAAAAATAATAAATGAAAAATAAAAAATAAAAGTAATCCCAAATGGCTTTTAAATCTTTGGCAATTGTTTGGAATATTTACCCCATTTTTTGCTTGCAATACATTTTAGAGTTTCTTCATGGAGTAGGGGTGACATTCATTAGATTTAACTATTTTGAGTTAGAAAAAGGAAACAGTCTAAATTATTACGAATATACCTATGCAATGATGCTTCCGGATAAATTTTCTGTTTGGACTCCGGACGTAGCTCTACGTGCGGACTCCAATAATATATCAACACGTTTGCTACATCGTGGATATTATTTCGGAGTTATTAAAGTAGAACCGTTGAGGTTATATCGGGGTTATTTCGGGATCATGTAAGATAAACTCATATATTTCACTTCAATAACCCCGAAATAACTTAGAAATAATCCTGAAATAATCTAGAAATAATTCTAAAATAACATCCACGGTTTCATTTCAATAACCTTGAAATAACACCGTAAAGTTTATTTCAAGGTTATTTATGAGTTATTTCGGGGCTATTAAAGTGAAATATATGAGTTTCTCTTCAATAACCCATAAATAATCTCGAAATAAAATTCACGATGTTATTACGGGGAGGTTATTTTGGGGTTATTGCGGAGTTCAAGGTTCCCCTTTCATATTTTTAGGTGGACCCTATATAGCATACATGATGGTATATTACTTGGAGTCTGCACGTGAAGCTACCTTCAGAGTCCAAACAGAAAAATTTTCACCTCTGTTGGTATGTCTTTTCTTTGCTTTCCAGTATACCGGTTTCATTAGACTAAAGCTGTGAGGACCTCATCTTAACCAAATAATTTTAGCATTCTATCAAGTTTTATTTGTCCACAGTTGCAATCTTTTCTCTTAACTTCTGATCCCCCCAGATGGCACTAGTTAAGGATCCTGGTGCTGCCTTTTTCAAAAAATAAGATGGATTTCAGCCTTGTGAAATAAATGAACTGAAAGCAAAAAGTCCTTTCTTTGTTGTTTATGGTATGTTTACCAGTTGAAATTTCTAATAGAAAAATATATTTGGGTCTGTGACACTTTATGGTATGTTTACCAGTTTAAATTTTTAAGTTTAGGATGTGGAAGCACAGATAGTAGCCAAGAGACTAGAAGAGTCTAAGTTTGAGAGTGAATATTGAGAGGTTTGTTATTCTGTCTAAATTTGATTTCTTTGTATCAATGGGACATTTGATTCTGTGACACTTTATGATTTGTCAACATAAAATCCAATCAAATCCATCTTGCTAATGGATTTCAATCCGATTGTCCGTTTTTATTCTGAACGTATCTGATATTATGGGATGGATCTGAATTCTATTTGGAGATTTGGCTTCATTAATCTAAGTATTAGTGGAGGCCGTTTTGTAGATCAAAATTTGGTCAGGATGGATGAATGAAATTTAAAACATTTGGATTAATTTTGAAGTACAATATAGAAGTTGATTGATTATCAACTTATTGCACTAAAATTTTATTTGTAATATTTTTTATCCATCATAATTTCATTTCCTTCATCTGCCATGAGCCTACCTTCATCTCTGCCATTTTCATGTATTCATAAATTCTATTCCCTTCTTAGAACTCCATGATCACACTTTTTTCAACTGAAATGTAAAATCGAGTGCAACTGAAATATACCTTTGAATCTGATAAATTGCATCCATATGATTCATTCATGGAACATGCATGTAGCGGCTCACCACACTTACTGCAAAAGAAATATCAGGTCGAGTGTGGCGCAAATCGATCAGGTGTCCAATCAGCCTTTTGTACGTCTCACTATCAACTAATTCACCTACCTCACTAGTCTTCATCCACCATTCACAACTAGAGAAGCAAGTGTTGTCACCGTACTCATCTTTGCTACTGATGCAAAGATTTGATCATAGTAAATGTCATATGTCTGATTGTACCATTTTTTCACTAGTCGATATTTATACCTCTCTACCTTCCCTTCTAGAGTTTCATTTATCGTGAAGATCCACTTGTATCCAACTGTCTTCTTTCCTGTTAATAGTGGTACAATCTCTCATGTTCGATTTTTATCAAGAGCCCCAAGCTTTCCATGCTTTTTCACTTTTAACTTGGGATCCTCTTTAGCAACTTGCAAACAGTTGGGTATAGGGACAAAGTCCAAAGATGCAATAAATGATCCTGCAAAGGTGAGATGTTAGAATAAGAAACAAATTTTGTAATATCAAGTTCTCACTTAAAACGATCAGAAAAATGTCCCGCATTGCTGCGGGAGGTCCTTAATGTTAGGGGGGTAGGAGTGGACGAAGGAGGAAAAATATCACCACCCAAAAGTTTTGAATCAAAGGTTGATGGATTAAGTGTCTAAAGCATTGAGGAAGACCAAGACAATGGACTTGTTGGTACTATAGGCTTTTTTCCTTCAGTTTGCTTCTTCCTTCGTGTATACACCATTAGCTCACCTCTAGGGTTAATTTCCTCGAATTTTGTTTCCTCAGTTGATTCGTTCATCTCACAAAACATGAAATTTCTCCCACTTGCACAACTCCACCACTACTACTCACTTTCTCTTGCCCTATTTCTCTAGTGATTGTTGAGTCATCGAAGGGTGAATTCATCTCCAGAGTGTAGTATTGTTCAAACTCTCTGAATGAGACAATCATACTCACAAAGAGTCTCTTTTCAATCGGGTCAGCATACATAACGCCTCTGAGTAATAGAATACCCTGCAAACACACATTTCACAGCTATGTGATTCAACTTCCATACAGATGATTTGTTGTCATTCACAAAGCATAAACATCCAAACATTTGGAAGGGTCCTACTATCGTCTTCTTTCAACATCTGACAAGGTGACTTCCACTCCAGCACACTTGAGGGCATCCTGTTAATCAATTGTGCGATTGTCCAAAATGTTTGCCTCTATAACTGTTGTAGGACATTCATTGCCATCATCATGCTCCGAGCTATTTCTAGAAGATTCATTTCTTCCATTCTGCCACTCCATTTTATGTTAGTGTGAATGAGCATATGATTTGGTGTTGTATCCCTTGAGCTGACAGGTAGTCCCCAAATGTTTTGTCGATATATTGTCTCATTATTAAAACCCAGTACCTTCACAACTGCCTTATATTGGGTCTGACTTGTTTTGTAAAAATTTTTAAAGCAAACAACTACATCACTTTTTTGTTTCATCAAGTATATCCAAGTAGCACAATAAAAACAATCAATAAACAAAACAAAATAAAGATAATCATTCATGAAATAAGACGAGA
Source organism: Phalaenopsis aphrodite (assembly GCA_003013225.1). Classification (NCBI taxonomy): domain Eukaryota; kingdom Viridiplantae; phylum Streptophyta; class Magnoliopsida; order Asparagales; family Orchidaceae; genus Phalaenopsis; species Phalaenopsis aphrodite. The sequence goes on along the minus strand of NEWO01000034.1, from coordinate 349,263 downwards.
TTCTCATACATCAAAATGTATCAAACACATCATAGCTCCCATTGTCAGAACAACATAAGAGCTCCTAGTGAGCTTGCCGAACTCACAAGCATTACACACCAGTTTCTCCTTATTTGTCTTTCTATGCATAGATGGATACAACTAACTCAGTAAACTAAGACAACAATATCCAATAATCTGTGATCAAGCAGTAACACATCCTCGACGTTCCTCCCATATTCTTCTACTGCAACACTTTCCATCATGGGTGTCAGAGCTGAGTCCATCCTCTCTTGATTCAAACACCAGAGTTCGCTATGCCATGTTCCTGACCCAAGTGTTTGGCCAATCCCTTTCTCTTGGAAAAACACGTGAGGAATATCAAAAGAAACACTGCATTTTAATTGGGGAATAGTGACACCAATGGATAAGAGGTTTACTGGAAAAGAATGACCTTACAAAATATTGAAAAAAGTCATATGATTGGTACATCTCATTGTACCCTTACCAATTACAAGCTATGTTGTACCATCAGCAGTCTGTATACTCTACGGTATTGTTGGATGAGTAAATGAAGAGAATTCTCTAGCAGTACCTGTCACATGACGAGAAGCACCCGAATTTATGATTCATTTTGATAATTATGTGATGGAAATAGAGGCAAGAGCAAATGTCACCAATACCTTTATTAAATCGGCATAAGTTGCAATGTTACCCATTTATGTCAATGGATTTAAAACATCTTCATATACATCTCCTATTGTTTTTTGTTTCTTCTTCAACAACTCCAGACACACATGATTCACACTAACAAAGATCGCACATGTCTCTCCCTCATCCTCTGCTACTGGTAGCCTCCTCTTCCACTTTTCCCACCCTCACGACCATGACCATGACCTCCACCTTATCCATTGTCGGTCAACTTTTTGATTGGATTCGAAAATATGGTATATGAAAATAAGTTATATATTTTAGATTATGAAAGTAGTGTTTTAATTTTTTAGAAAATGTGACCAAATGGATCTCATTAATCCAATAATTTACATAATCGTGTCTGACACCCTGAATACTACACATTCCAAGAGAAAAGTGTAGACCCCGATAATATGCTCAATCCTGCAAACTAAGAGATTTGTGACATTCATTTGGTCTTCGAACATTTTAGATATGACCGACAAATTCCCCTATTTAATACAAAGATTAAATAGGGTTTATTTTACTTAGGTTTCAAGTTCCCTATAAAAGCAAGCCCTTACAGTTAATTACATCCAAATTGACGGAAATCACTTGAGAAAACTCTCGATATAATTTTAATAAAATTATGTTTACGATCATTAGCATTGATATGTCATCAACAAATCCATCATCTGACAAGAATCTTGAGATATGACACGAATCTTGAGATATGACATGAATCTCGAGATAAATTTTTGAGCAAGTAATGTTCAAACTTCAATTAAAATCATCCAGAATTTTGATTTCAACAAACTTACAGTCAAATTGGCTGACTCGACAGAACAAACCGAACGATACCAAAGTTGGATTAATCTGTGTCAAATCAAGCCCATATCAAGACATTAAACAATTTTTTGAAGATCAAATGGATTCTAAATCATGCCCAGATCAATGCATAATTGAAAAGTCAAACAAATTCCAAATCTGACAAGCTTATAGTCAAATTGAGGGTCTTAATGGGGCAAATTCAATGAACCTAAGATTGCTAAATTATGATTGTATTAAGACACTCAAATAATCATCAAACAACATCCCATCGATGGAATCTGCTCAATTCGTCGGATATAGTGGTATGAATTTCTTTCTTATTTACAGAGATACCTCTCTCATTGTATATAAATAGAGTCATCCTCCCCTCTTAAGAAGAGAACTCAAACTTGAGCTAGAAGAAGACTAAAGTTTGGACGAGTTGAAATCAACATATCTTCTGCATTGCAAATCCAACAAATACCTCTAGCTCCTGTAGTCATGACTAATGCTCATCGTCGTCACTAACCCCCATAAACTGCCACCAACTCCTCGTGATGAAATCTCTTGCAGAATTTCATCGTATGTTGCAGAATAACAAAGCACCATAGAAAGCAGTATGTCATCAAGTACGTGATGCAACAACACATCTCAAAGAAGATATAACAGCGCACCTCGAAGATGATCACTCTCTCCAAACTCCTAGAGTTCTTTCGTTGTAGCCCACCACTACAACTTACGTGACAAACAATGAACTACATGGTCCATTGCTTATGCTGCTCCAGATTTCGATTGTTGCAACCTTCAAACATCATCCTCAGTCACCATTATAACCTATGTGACCAACTATGAGATACATGACTTAAAGCTTGTGCAACTCCCAACTAGAGTCTTTGTGGCTTACAGTCATAACTCACCACTACAGCCTATATGACTAACTACGGCCTGAGTGGCTTACGACTAATGCAACTTCTGACTCAGGACAATGCAAACTTCGGATGTCATCACAGCTCACGACTACAACATTTGTGACTAATTACAACCTGTGTGGTCCACAGCTTATGCAGCTCCAAACTCTAACATTTGCAGTCTACGAACGCATCACAACTCACCACTACAGCTTGTGTAGATCGCAGTTTTTCCAACCTCCTATCATGGCCTCTATGGCAAACCAATGCACCTAAAGCAACCATCTGTGACCGACATAAGCCAACTATTATCATGACTCCAAATACTACCGTGGCTCTCAATCATCAAGCAAACTGAACACGAACAATTTTTTAGCTCGATTTATAAGCAAGTCAAACACAAACAAGGGTTGTTTGTTCATGTTCGACTCATTTTGGCTTGACATAAAAAAATAATAGTATTTATTTATATCCTTTTTATATTAATTATTTATACGCATTAAAAATTGCTAAATTTTATTATTATTATTAAAATTTATTTGGGTGGTAATAATTGTAAAAAAAATAAGATAAGGTGTTAGATTTGTAAATAAATAGGATTTGGGTGGTATCTATGTAAATGGGTTTAAAATAGAGCTCATTCTCTATTTAGGACATGTTTAGGGCAGTTGTTGATTATTTATAATCTGTTGATAAGCATATTATTATAATAATCTGATAATCTGCAGATTATCAGAATAAGTTGGTTTGTTGTTTGGGATAGCTTATTCAGAACAGTTTACTGGGAGTTGTTGTTGGATAAATGACTATTCTGCCCCTGTTTGGTTAAGTTGTTTCATAAGACCTTGTTTAGGTGCGCATTTTGACTTGATTCATCCAATCAAAGCGAACTTATATACAGATTACTATATTCAAAGACAAAATTCTAGCATTAATTGATCATTTGAAATCTTTCAAACAATTGTATCATTGAAAATTGACCAATGGACTTGGAAAACCTTACACTGATTGGTAGAAGAAGACTCCAATCTTATTGTCTGTTGTCAATTTATGGCCCTGATAATATGAATGTCATTGCTAAAAAATTATACGGCAGACAATATACAAGACATAAAAGAGCATTACTACCATGTAAATTAGTTTTTCTTTTCATCGGTTTTTATATAGGTAAAAAGTATAAGCTCAGATGATTCTCCAATAAAACCCTCCAATCCATTTCATATCACCTCTATAATTTCTTATAAAGCAAAAAATAATTACTGTCAAGCAGACTTCGATCCTCATTTGGAGCCGGGAGGGAGAGGAGGCGACAGAGAGGAAAGGGGGGTTCTGTGGAGATGAAGAGAGAAGCGGAAGGTATGCTGTCGGAAGAGCTGGGGGATGCGACAGAGAGGACGATCTGAAGACAGAGCTGAATTTTGTCAGAGGAAGCTACGTCGGCGAGCTCGGTGACGAAGCCGAAGGGGAATCGCACCTCCGCCCTACGCCTCTGCAGTATAGGGGAATTGCATCTTCGTTGGAGCCGACTTCGATGGGACGGCTTGGGAAAAAAATCGAGGGGCTGGAAAGAAATCGATCACCTCTTACCTGAATGGCTTCGATCTCGCGAGAGAAGGGTGAGAGATCGATGAGGAGAAGCGAAGCGCACAGCGGGGACGAGATTGAACGAGGGGCTGGAGATAATACGCTCTAACGTAACGCGGAAAGTAGGGGTCGAAGGGCGTTCGCGAGTAATGAAGGAATGACGTGAAATAGAGTTCAGCTATATGAAATTGCTGAGAGATACATGCGAAACAAACAGAAAGAAGGCGTTTTCAAAATGCCAACCGCACCAATAAGCTGCCACAAACGGGGTCTTAGGGATTAGATATGTAACTACATAAGAGTTGGGTGGCATTTATGTAAATGACCTAGCAATTTAGAAAAGAAAATTTGTTGATTGTTGTCTTGCTGCCCACTCCATCCGCATACTCTCCTCCTCGTTGGCTCCCCATTTTTTTGTCCCACATCACATACTTACAAAGTTGATTATTTTATTGCTATTTAAATATAGAATGAAGAAAAGGAGAAAGTTATTCTAGAGTTCCTAAAGTTTTGCCCAAGCCTTGAATTTAGCTCAAATTAAAGATGTCAATTTGATCGATTTAAATAGAATTGTGTAGAATATATAAACTCGTTATAATTATTTTGAGTACACAAAAGTATTCATGGTAAATGTAAAATAACATTTATTATAAAATAATCAAAACTTGAATTTAGTTTTTTTTTATAAGATTGCCCATTGTTTCATCCACTCCACCTTTTTTGCACAGTCATTGTAACCATATAACAAAAGCTATTACACCTGGGGTCATTAAAAAAAAATGAAACAATAATTTCATCATGTAATTGTTTTTAACCTTATAACGGATACACACACATTTTATCTTGATAAACCATTTATTAAGAAATAATTGTTGTAAATTATTTGCTCTAAATTATTCTTGATGACAGAAATGAAACTGATTTAACTTGTTAATTAGATTTTGTAATAATAATGCAACATTGTTAATATATTTTATTCAAATTATAAATACAAAAGAGAAAACAACATATTTAATAAAAAAAATGCTTCAACATAATACCTAAACAAATTATCCAACAAATATAAAACAACAAACTTACAATTAAAGAGTATTAATGTTACATGCTTCCTTTGAAAGATTAAGAAAATCATTATGGAAAGGATGGTGTAAACAAAATTGAAGGGGATCAATTAGGCAGTGAATCTGAGTCAAGGAAATACTGAAAGCAACCATTTTATAAATCAAAGAGTTCAGCATGACAATTAAAGTCATCCCAATGTTTGGAGAAGTTTATGCAATTTGGCATAGTTTAGGGAACAATGATGTGATGTATTGAAGATGTCTGGTTACAACCTACAATAAGGAACAATCCTTCAAATCTTGGATGGGGATCAATTGAGAGTAGGAGCAAGATGAAGCAACACCGCTGACACAAACTTAAAAACATTGATCTTCCATTTCTTTGTTGTGTAAATATCATTAGTCGCAAACTGAAAATAAGGAGTGCTCCTCTCGATTTTTATAAGAGTTTTAGAAAAAATATATATATAGTTTCTATAATAACAATCATTAAAAAACGGCTCATGTATTGTTGGGCAGATTAATTTAACATTTTGTCCATTATGATTAAAGGACAATACCGTTGAAAAATGTGTAATTATATAAAACATTTTTTTTCTTCATTAAAATAAACTTCATCAAACTCCTAAATATAATGTTTCAAATGGTAAGGAGGTAGTGGTGGGCCCAAAATCCATGTATGATCACCCGGTCTTGCCAAAGTCGGTGATTGTTTATAGCGGTAGATAACAACCGCAGTTCTAGAAGAGTTGTTAGAGGAGAGAACAATCTTTCGGAAATGTACATCGCGAAACATTTCGGAGGACGTGATGTGTTTGGGATTTATAAAATTCCAATTATTTTCGAGGACAGTCAAGAGGGATGAGAGGGACATTTAGCCTTTGTGAGGGGGTTGAAGAAACGACACTACAGAACCTTTTTGTCAAGTGTCACGAGCCATCCATCTTTGAAGCCGATACAGCGGCGGCCAGAGATGTGGCTTATGAGGGAGGAGAAGTGGTGATGCCTGCCACAACTGCGACTATTTTCGATGATGAGATCACAGAAAGTGAGTGTGTCGGAGACCTCTCCAGCATCGCTGGGAAGAAGCAGTCATGAGGAGAGACGACACTAAATTCAAATAAGAGAGTTGTTGGCAAGAGTTGAATTTCACGAGGTGCAGATGGCGGAGAACCTAAGCAAATCAATGTGTAAGAGAGAGGAGATGCAACGGAGAAGATCTATAGGGAGATCAGACCAAGTCATTGAGCGGCGAAAGGAATAAAGCAAAGTTAATTTGTTCATTAGGTCAGACCAAGATCTATAGGGATGCGTCATAGCTCTATAAATTTGTTCATTAGGTGGGGATGGGAGGTCGTTTCGAGAAAGATTTTCTTAATTTAAGTTAAATTAAATACATTTTTTGTATATTTTTACCACACAATTCTAATGTATTTACACATTTAATATCTAAAATTTGATATTTATATAAATTTCCTTCTATGCGTGAAATGTTGTATTTTTTTTAATTAAAATATGGTGATATGAAAGAATCGAGTGGTGTAAATAAAAATTAATAATAATAAATATTTGGTGTTAGATATGTAAGTAAATAGGGATTAGGTGGGATGTCAACGAGGTTGTTTATGAGATTGCCTGATGGGCGCATATAGTCAAGAATATGATTTTATTTATTAAAAATAAGCTACATTAAGCTTATCCGATGCATTATGGTTTCCAAAAAATATATATATAGAAAACACTCTAAAAAATACAGTATTTCTTTCATAAAAGGTAATTTATATAAATATCAAATTTTAGATGTTAAATATCTAAATGTATCTGAATTTTGTGGTAAAAATATGCCTAAAAATGTATTTAATTTAGACCTAAATTAAGAAAATCTTTCCCGAAACTACCTCCCGTCCCACGCTTCTTGACAAATATATAAAGCTATGAGGCATTCGAGCCCTACTTTATTATGTTCGCCGCCCCATGGCTTTGTCTGATCTCCCTATAGATCTCTTCTGTTGCATCTTTTCCCTCTCACACGTTGTCGATTTCCACCTGCCCTCCGTCGTCTGCACCTCGTGGAATTCGACTCTTGCCAACAACTCCCTTAATTGAATTCAGTGTCGTCCCTCCTCATGGCTGCTTCTTCTCAATGATGTCGGAGAGGACTCCGACACACTCACCTTCCGTGATCTTACCATTGATGATGGTCGCGGCCGCGACAGCCATCACGGCATCTCCTCCCTCAGTAGCCACATCTCTGGTCGCCGCTGCATTAGCTTCAATGATGGATGGCTGGTGACACTTAACAAAAAAAGATTTGTAATTTCGTCTCTTCAATCCCATCACAAATATTGAATTGTACCTCCCATCCCTTTTGGGCATCCTCAAAGATAAATGGCATCAAATGAAGCCCAAATATATTTATTCATGCTTCGACTTAGTCTACGAATGTTTCCGCGATATATATTTTTGAAAGATTATTCACTCTTCTAATCACTCCTCTGGAGTTGTTGTTGTATTATATGGCTATGTGAAATCACAGCTTTGGCAAGACCCATTGATCGAGCTTGGGTTCTCAGCCGGCCACTGCCTCCTTATTACATGAAAGGTTATATTGATGAGTTTGATTATGTTTATTTTAATAAAGAAGAGCAAACATTGTAGGCAATTTCACATTTTTCACTAGTGCTGGTCTTTGATCTTAATGGAGAAAATGTTAAATTAATTTGTTCGACGATAGAAAAACCGCTTTCCAATCCTTATTATTCTTCAAAAAGTCAAGAGGGAGATTCACTTGATTGAGAAAGAGACCAATGAAACTGATACAGGAAAATAAGTAGTATCTCAATTTTTAATTTTTGTCAGTTGTTGTTACTGCTTATTCTTTCTCGCAATGGATCACTATCAAGGACTTGGAGGATTATTCCTTGTTAGTAGGTTGTAACCACACATTTTCAATACAATATATGGATGCTCCTGAAATTAGGCCAAATTGCATATACTTCACCGATCATTGGGATTACATGTCAGCAAAAGATTTTAATTGTGATGTTGGATTCTTTGATCACCATAATATCTGCTTTCAATATTTTCTTGATTTTGATTCTTAGCCCAACTGACCTTCTTCAATTTGGATATCTTATTTTTTTCAAGAAAACATGTAATATGAATCATCATTAATTATATGTTTTTTTTTTTTGTTAAATAATTTTTTGAAGTATTAATGTTTAGTAATTTTCTATTTAAATATGTATTTTTCTCTTTTGTCCTCCTAGTTTAAAGAAAAAATATTAACAATTTTATATTATTAGTAAAGCTTTTTTTAAAATTTAATTAATAAGTTAAATCAACTTTATTTTTGTCATCAAGCAGAATTTAAAGCAAGTAATTGGCATTAACTTTCCCTTAACACGTGATTTATTCATATTATTTGTGTTTAAATTGGCTAAAAGGTTAAAAATAATTACATGATGAAAATGATATTGTATGTGTAGATAATTCATTAAATTAAAATATAGACCTCCAAACATTATCATTAATTTAGGATTTCAATGAAATGCATAAGCATGCGAGATAATTTTTTTTTATTTCAAAATGTCATTTTGAATATTTTGGTTAAGATTAATCGTCGCATATTTTCTCCCAACTCATTATATACGTTTAAGGTTGTAAATGAACAAATGCACTGAATGAACAATTCAAACTGAGCTCGATTATAACTCAATCATGTTTATTTAAATTCGTAAATAGAAAAGGTTGAAAGTTAAATCAACTAAACATTAACATAATCCAACTTGTTTATTTATGTTTTTGAATAAACTCATTTATTGTTAAATAACTAACCTATTAAATACTCGATATTAAGTTAGATGATATTTTATATCTTATATTATATTTTATTTAAATAAAATTTTGATTAAGTAGAACTTATTTAATTATAGATTTGATAATATTATTATTATATCAATAATATTTTAGAATTTATCATTAATAGTATATTTATTTTATTAATAACTATTTATTAATTAGCCCAATTTAAATAAATTAACTTTTTAAATTCTCTTTTTTTATTTATACTCATAACTTGTATGTATGTACGTATATATCTATGGAGCGATTGTACATCATGTGAATGGTTGGCATGGACATGTGCATGATTATTATTTATTCAACCTTTATAGCTGCTTTCTATAAGGAGAGTAGAGCTCAACACAACTTAAAGCATTTTGAGGTTATGATAATGACTAATTGTACTTCAATTATAATTAATGATGCTTTCTATATTGCATAAAGTTTGGTAAAGTTGGTAACGAAACTAAATTATTGAAATGATTTTTTTTTTTTTTTGAGAACGACCCCAAGTGCAATAATTTTTTGTTGTATGGCTACAAAGGTTGTGGAAAAAAGGTTAGGTAGATGAAGCAAGAGCAACATTGAGCAAATTGTTCAGTTCAAATGTTGATTTATTTAATGAAGAGTTTGAATTTGTCGAAGTGGTTGAGTATAGCAGCAACAACAACAACAACAAGTCCTTATCCCATTAAGAAAAATCGACCAACATTTGGCACCATATTATAAGCCTCACCACCTTCTTATAAAATTTTCCTTTATGCCTAAGTGGTACTTTTCTATCATACGATAGAATCGATGAATTCCTTCACTTCAACTATCTAACTTGAATTCTACTAGTAATATCACCATTTATACATCACTATGAAAAATAAACCCTAGATAACTAAGATGTTCTTTCCTTTTAATGACTTGAACGCCCATTATTACAACCTCACCACTAGATCTTGTACAAAATTACATTCAAAGTATTCAATTTTAGATCTACTCACACGAAAGTCTTTAAACTCTAAAGTTAACCTCCATAATTTAAGTTTTTTTCTGAACTCTTTCTCAAGACTGTTCCATAAGTAGAGGATATCATCAGCAAAAAGCATACACCAAGGTACATCCTTCGGTAAATGTCCACTAAGAACATACATTACTAAAGAAAAAGGATATGGGCTTAGTGATGATCCCTGATGTAATTCACTGAAATAGAGAAATGCTTGGACAGTCCTCCTTCTATTCGAACACAAGTAATAGCTATAGTATACATATCATTAATAAATAGAATATAAGTTATATCAACACTTTTCTTTTCTAGGACTCTCTAAAGTATTTCTCTCAGTACCTTCTCATAAGAAAAAAACATATGTAAAACATTTTTACTCTCTATGTACTTCTCAATCGAATCTCTCAATAAATGTATAACTTTCATGGTAGACTTGCCCGACATAAATCCAAATTGATTTTAAGAAATCTTTGTATCACGTCCTAACCCATGTTCAATTACTCATTGAATGCAATTGTTCATTTAAAACCCTGATTCAGGCAATCACATAAAGGAGTCAATAGGAGCACACTTAATAAAAATGTGAAAACTATCTATAAAGATGATAGAACTGATCATAGTGTAAAGAATCTCGAGATGAGTCGTACATCTAGCATAATGCTCACAAGGAAGTGTTTTAGATGTCATGGATTTGGATACATCACCTCAAGTTGCTCTACTACCAGAGTATTTTCTTTCATTGAGCAGAGAATAATAGAAGAAGTGGTAAGTGGCACTGGAGATAAAGAAGATGGCCAGATGTGCAGGAATACTAACTTCCTTGTTGATGAAGGTGAAATGATTGTGTTTTGACAAGTCATTCAAATTGAGGAATGAGAGAGCAGCAGTGGCTTTGCCACAACTTTTATATTTGTTACACTATGTAGAGAAATGTACACGGTCTCAGCAACGATGGAGGTAGTTGTGTGAATGTGATGCCTACACAAATAGTGGATAAGTTGAGTCTCACTACACATAGATATTCCCAGTCATAATGTTCGAATTGGTTGAAGAAGGGGAATAGGATTAGCATTGAATAGAGTTGCCTTATTGAGTTTTTTATTGGGGATCAGCTGCATGATCAGGAGTGGCGTGATGTTGTAGCCATGGATACCTATCATATTTTGTTGGAGAGAGAGACTATGATAATTTGATCACAAGACTAAGTATAATGTGTTCACGAAGACTTCTTTATTTATCAAGAATGGAAAACCCATAGTTCTTCCACCTTTTGTGGAGTCTGCAGTTTTATGTGCTTTTGCCATAGGAGAGGCATCGGTGGTATCAATTTTGATGATGCTTGAAGATAGTGAGACAAAATATCTGATAACTAACATAAGACAACTACTACGGAGAGAGTTTCGGATATCTTGACTGATAGGTTACCATCAGGGTTGTCACTGTTAGGGGAGGTTCAATCGGAATGAGCTACTTTTGAAAGACATACGCGAAAGCATCCGAGAGCCCACCTCCCCCCCCCCCCTTTCAGCAACACTGCTACCATTTTTGTGCATGAACCAAACCAATCCAGGTTTTTCTACTGTTGTTGAGTCGAACAACCTCCTCATACACTCCTCACTATCCTCTTATTATATATTTGCTTTTTTGATGTTCTAAGTTGAATTTTTCATTTTTATTGTATTAAGACAGCAGTCAGCATCTCTTCTTCCCTTCAAGGGTTATATCTTGGTTTCCATGTGGTGCTTCTGCTGTATTTTGGTCTTCATGTGTCGTTTATCCTTCCTCAACTTCTCGACATCCCTCTTGCTTCGTTGTCTTGCATTTCTCCTCACTGCAAACTGCCCCAATAGCAGTATTTTTATTGTTTGTCTGTGTCCTCATCACTTTCCAACCCTTGTCCTTAGTGCCCCTATTCAGGACTGCCTTCTTTTGGCTGCCCAACAACCCACAACATCCCTCATCACCTTTCCAGCCCTCCATTCTCACTGCTATCACCTCCAGCTTGTCAACAGTCTTTTTCACTCACGAGTCACCTTCCAAGCCCTCACCAAACACCACCTCTAGATTCACTCCCATTGAGCTTTTGTGTCATGTCAGTTGCTACTTTTGATTTTTAGTGGAATGATTATTGCTATTTTCTATTCTAATTCGTTATATGTAAATCTATATTTGAGTTTCAATAATAATATTTTTTTTTCTTACAGTGATTTGGGTTAACTTCGTTATCATTTTGTACCAGGGTTGGCCTAACCCTCGTAACCTAACATTTCTAGCATCCACTAATACCCAACAATCCATCTCCACCAAAAATTTTTCTTTCTCATTCTATAACACCCCTACACGCCTTTTTCCATCTATTCAGACCCAAAACCTAGCCATGTCACCAACGAGAAAGGATAAGACGTCGTTTATGAGAAATCCACGAAAAGGTGTCCAAGGGATTCCAAGAGAGGATATGCAGTAAGAAACTCTCCAACTACAACAGAGGTTTACTGCCTTTGAGAAAAAACTAACTAGATGGGCCACTGATAGCTACAACTTTGACTTGCTAGATCAAAGAGATGAAATGAAACTCTTATTTAGGATACCAAACTACGTTACTTAAAACATGAAAAAATGAAATCAAACAATTCATTCGTCTTGCTTTGATGTGGAACATTTTTAAGTAAGAATATGTTGTATATCTAAAAGATGAAGTTGCACAAATTAAGTGGCTGGGTGTAATAAAGATCAAAGCTTTTAAGTTGGTTTAATACTTTCTCTCAAGGCTGAAGGTCACGTTTCATCATGCCCAAGGCTTTGCAAGGGAGCAAAAAAATAAAATAAGGTTTTATGAATTTTTAATTAATTATAGGAAACTTTTTGCACAATATTGTTTATTGCCATTTTAATTCAAATGGGTGTCGTTCATTAATATAATCCAATTATATTATTTTTTTCAATATTTAGTCTTGCTTAGTTGTGATCGATTGTCCAGATTCATTGAGTGAGTTTTACGTTATTCATAGTATTAGCTTTATTTCATGATAAAGCCCTCTTTACAAATCCTATGAGCTTGACTGACAATCGAATTGACCCCACTCTATGTACATTATTTAAACAAATCTATCTGTAAAAGCTTCGACATGCTCGTCTCGGCCGTCAACTCTATATCTCAACGCCCGCCGCCGGCCACTTCGAATCACGGCGGACCATTTTCCTCTTCGGTTGCGCTCGAGGCCCGCAGGAATGCAAAATGCAAAGTTAACACCGGCGCAAGGCTAACGATCGAAACTTCGAGACGACCGAAATAAAACAGGCCAGAAAGCCATTAAGCCGAGGAGAAGAATGGGGGGTAAGAAAGACAAAGAGAGAGCGTACCTGCAAACAATCGGAGATGAAAGAAGAGTTATCTGTGGATCTCGGCACTGTAGGAAGGTTCGGCGTTTGCCGGTTCGGACCGTCACCGTCTACAGTAGGTGGAGTTCTCAGGTAGTTCGAGGTGAAAGAAGGCGCATGTCAGCGATATATAAAAGAGAGAGAGAGAGAGAGAGAGAGCTGGATTCCAAGAACGGCACGAACACCGAGAGGCTTGAGGAGCGGAGCGGGGCGGGGCGAGCAAAGCGGAGATGGATGAATCTGCAACAGCTTCCCACCATCCAGGGCAAAATTTTAGAAAGAAGCCCTCTTCTTCTAACTTATTAAGTTATAATTAATTTAAGATACTTTTTAAAATTTCACTTTAAAGTTGATGTAATGTGAAATATGAAGATTTTCAAATGTGAGAAAATAAGAAAGAAGAACCAATCATGATTTAAGCCTTTTGGAATACTATGTCAATTTTTTTTATATTTCTTGGTTTTGCAACAATTTGTTGAAATTCTAAAAATATTTAAAAAATATCTAAAAATTGTATTATAAATACGCAAGAGTTAATCGCATGTACATGAACTATATATATCTATATCTATATATTATTTACACCATAATTTTTAGCACGAATTTCAAAGCATCGGAATAGCTCAAATGTTGATTGGACAACCAAGACTTTCTAATCCCTACTGTCAACCGCATGGTCGAGAATCGACTGACGCGCCATGGCGAAAGACTCGAGCGATAGACCTAATCAACCATGAGGCAGGCAAGAATCCTTAATTGTGGCTAATCGTTCGACTATCCTTTGTCGAGACAGATGAATTTGACATTCGACCCGGCGTTTCGACAGACCATCACGTATTTCAAAGAGCACAGTCGTCACTCAGTAGATTGTCTCAGTTGATCAAATTCAAACAAACTGGACAGCCAACTACCATCATGTTAAAAATTCAAATTGTAAATACATATATGATATGAAATCCAATCAATTACCAGAATATTCATTGTATTAAGAGTGGTTTCCATAATTGTTTCATCCTTTTTCGTAATTGTACAAAATATTCTTCTATAAATAGAAGACAAAATACAAATAAATGGATCACTTTTCTCGGCTCTCTCTACAGGGAATTTTAAATTTATTCCACTCTCTTCCCTCCTTCATCTAGCCCAAACTCTTGAGGCGTATTCACAAAGAACATATTAAGATGCAACATCATAAACGATGGTGTAATGAACGTGAATATGCCACAGATGAGAGGTGGGAAATACAACGAAGGAGAAACTTCCCAAAGAGAAATAACATGCATGGGACCTAATAGAGTGACTACACAACCAGAAGCCCAAGCACAATTCTAAGGCTTACAAGTCCAAATGATCCCCACGATGGAGCAATTCGAGATCCTTCGAGAAGAAATCACCCAGAGGAACAACCAACCGTCGTGTTTGAAGGCTGACCTCAGAAGTTCTACCCTCAAAGGCCGCCACCGGCGAACCCGCCTACCAGACAGGCAATTAAGGGAGGGCAACTCCCAACCCGTTCTACATGACCCTTGAACTTGCATAAAGTAACACTAAAAAGTCTTAATTTGTCATACATATGTAAATAATTTGAGGCTTTCTTTTAGTAATCGGAACATAAGTTTCATCAGAAAAAATTTCATATTATGTATTCATGCATTAAAAATTTCATGAGTCAATCACATCACTGGGTTGGGAGTTGTCGTCCCTTGATTGCCTGGCTAGTAGCTTTTTACTTTATGTTGGGTTTTACATACATAATGTTTATAGTTGCCTACAGAGTCCCTTTGGGAAGAATTGTCAGGGTCTTTGGTCCTGCTTCTGAGCTCCCCAATTACAGAAAATCTCACACCCAGCTCCAATCTTCTATATGTGTCATATAAATGGTTTTACATACTTGTGTTTTCTCCACACTTTGTTTGATTTCTTTGATATGAATATTATTATTTGTGATGCTAACTTTGCATCAGTGGCAGAAGCCCCGGGTACATATGTTCACTTTACTTTTATTGCACTTCTTTGCTTTTTGCAGCATGTATAATTTAATGTATTTGCAAAGACCCCTAGGATAGATAATAGTAAGACATATGCTAGGTGGAACCTTATGGCAGGCCATGCGACTCAACATTATTTGCATGCTCACAAATAAACCCTAAACCCAAAACCATCACGACAAGGAGCTCGCGGCCAGCTTTATAGGAAACAAGACGAGAATACAAGCGGACGACAAACAACTTCAAACAAGGAATCAAAACACAACATGAAGCAGATCTACTTCAACAAAACTTTCCTTAGCTTTAAAAAACATAGCCAACAGGAATTCGAGGTTGTCAGTCTAGCACGACGTAAATACTCACATTATCTTTAGGCTCCCGCATAATCATGTTGTGTAGCATAACTCCTGACACTTTTTATGTTTCTAAGGTACTTGTTTGGTACATCATAAATCATTCTATCCTTCTAGGTTGTTTGCATAATTGAGTGTTGTGCATGTGTAAACCCTAAATAATAAATTGACAATAGTAAACATTGAATAATTCTATTTCTAAAATGTAAAGCCAAATAATAGGACAACTCGGGAAGTCATTGAAGTTCCCCTCAGCATCTATGAGATTCCTTACTTTCACTCCTTTGGACTCCAAAATAATTATTCCCACTTGAGCCACTCCCTTTTTACTTTCCTATTTCCAACCTTGAAAACGTAAGCTTTGAAATCTTGAAGACAAAAATAGTGATCTTAATCGAGAGTCTTCTTAGGTTATTTTGATTGTCTTAAACATAATTAACCATAAAGATTTGCCTCTAAAGGAATAGAGAAAACAAGTAAAATAAACTCAATCTAATGTTTAATATTAGGTAGGGGAACTTTCTGTCACACAAAGATTTTACAATGTCATAAATTCTTTAGTTTATAATATTGAGCTTTCTTTCCAAGTAATATGCTAATTTTTCGGAATGAGTGTATTGTTTGTATGGTTGTTCTCGATTATTTAAACCATTAAATATATGAGATGCATTCATTCTCATATCTTTCAAAATTAAGATACTATTTATTGAAAATCAAAATTATATATATTAAATTAAATTATTTTCAAAAAACAACCGACAAATTCCAATTTGGCGACTGACGGATTCTGACGACTCTGTTGGAGATGTGCTTTAACTTAGAGAATTTTATACTTTTACCCCTCAATTGGGTTTGAACTCGTGGTCTTTTTAAATTTTTCTAGTTCATTTTTGTTTTCTTCTTAGCTACTCCTCAAGTGATATTAGATCAAACATAATTCACTACTAAGCTTTTAAAGGACTAGGGGTAAACTTGTAATTTTATAAAATTCTTGTAAAGTGTGATCCTGATTGAAAAGAATTGAATTTTATTCCACCATTAGTTAAAGGGTCTAAATTAATGAATTATGAATTTTCTAACTCAAACCTCTCTTAATTATTCCAAACTTTCATTTCTTCTAATTCATAATAATTCAAATAATTATAATTTTGTCCTTTTTTGCAGAAAATGTTGTGAATGAGTCACTACTTTATTACCCTTAGGTTTTAATCATTTATGGTTAAGATGTAAAATTCTCATGTTGAGAAATGTCCCTCCCTTTGGTTTATCCTAAATATTAATTAAATTATAGTTAAGATGTAAAATTCTCAAAATGTCCGTATGGTTTCTACCCCATAACTTTTACATTTTGATTTAAAAGATGATGAAACTTCATTGATCAGTTACTCATGGGCCAGTTAACACACCTAAGAAGAAATTATATTTGTATGTCATTTATTTATTCATTGTAATAAATTAAACCCCTAATTCAAAATTTTTAATGTTAATTGATTTGATTTTTCAAAACATATTCTTTGTCCTTAAAAAAAAATTTGTAATGTTCCCCAAAGTGAGAGGATTAATTAGAGCAATTTTGGTGGTTTTTTTTAAAATTATTTTAATTTTTGAGATTTTTTAAATGATTTTTGGAAAGAAAATAATTAGAAAATATTAAGTAAATTTTAAATAAAATTTCATTTTTCTTTGATCTTTATGACTTCAAAGAACCTATCAAAATTAATTTTCTATATTTTTGATTTTTTTATTTTGGTGAATATTTTAAATGAACAAAGACAAATATAATCTAAAACTAGGGCTGTTGATTCTAGGGGTGTTCTATAACTTTGAAAAAATCAGATAACCTCACTATTGGTTGCGCCTTCTACGTAGCCGCCCCGTCATCCCGCAGTTTATGTTCTATTCTGTCGTTTGACTCAATCTTCACCTTTCATTTAAAACACACAAAAAATGGACGACGGTAGTTATCGTCTCAAACTAACCCTAGCCCGAGAACCGTCCACACTAAAATGACAAGATCTCTCTCGATTCTTAACAAAATTAAGTGTAGTTTGATCCTATAGCATCATCTAAGTGAGGAGAACATATCTATATAGCTACGTAAGCATTGAATGTTCATCTTGGTCCAAATTGAGGCAAAAAAAAGAGTTAATAGAGTTTTTGAGCTATACCTTTGCTTAATAGATGATGCCTCAATTAGGTTGTTGTAGAAGCTTTACTTGAGTCCCATGAACGTCCTCTAAGTGTTGGTTTTTACTCTGAGAATAGATCTAAGTATGAACTTGACCAAAAGGTGGCTTGGGTTTGGTCTAGAGCTAGGTTAGAGGTTGCAAGTAAGGCGGATTTCGATGGGGAAAGGGGTTTTGCAGAGCGATGAAGCTTTTGGAACAATTGATTTAAAGTTTTTGTGGAGTTGGTTTGATGGTCGAAAAATGTCCTGATTTTAGGCTTCAAAATTAGAGTTTTGTGGTGGATTAGAATGATTACTGAGAATTTGTTGAGTGAGGATGTTGGAAGGTCTGAAGAAATTTTGGCAGGGCTTTGTTAAGGGTTTTTGTGTGCTTCTCATGTTTTGTCCATGAAGGTGGCCAATTTATAGGCCAATATGGTGGTCAGGGGATGTGTAAATGCCCATGTAGCCGGCAACTTTCAATACCAAAGCAGAACATGACTCTGGCAAGACTCGAGTCTTGATTCTTCTCCTATCTTGCTTTTAAATAGATTTCAGGCACGGGCGACCAGCAGAATAAAGCAAGGTAAAATTCCTCATAGCTCTATATATTTGTCTCGAAACATGAGACGGGAGGTCGTCTCGGGAACTACTTTCTTAATTTAGGCCTAAATTAAATATATTTTTAGGCCTATTTTTACCTCACAATTTTGATGCATTTAGATATTTAAAATCTAAAGTTTGATATTTATATAAATGCCCTTCTACTCATGAAATCGTATATATATATATTTAAATTGATATGAAAGATTGAGTGGTATAAATAAGAAATAATACTAATAAAATTTAGCTGCTATATATATGCAAGTACATGAGGATTAGGTGGGATGTCAACGAGATTGTTGGGTTTAGATTGTTTTCCAAATACTTTTTTTTTTTTTGGAAGCTTAATGCATTGGATATGTTCCTTTTCATTATAGATATATAAAAATACATAAATGTTGTAGCTTATTTTGTAATGAATCTTTCTCCAAAGGTTTATTAAGCAATTTTACAAAAGTTGAACGTTTCAAACTTCTTATAAAAGTTACATCAAGCAATTTGAGGCAATAGCCCTCAAGGAATGAATGAATGTGTAAGAATTTGGATGATAATATCCTATTTAATTAAGCGATCATAGTTCATGGAGTAGTTGTTCGATTATGTTGTTTATGGGGTTGTCGGATGGCCACACAAAGTTAGTCAATAATGGTTTTATTGAGATAATGTTCCTATGTATAGAGAATCTAAAACGCAAAATCTATCATATGAACTGCCCACACCCCCCATCACAAATAGTGAACCAAGTTGCTCACAATCACAAACTTGTTCAGCTTCTTTCCTTTTATGAATCAAATGATTTTTCAAGCATATCTTTGTTGTCTTCCCGATCTGCTTGCTCACACGATCTATTCAAGTTTTTGCTCACTATCTCAATTCTCTAAAATTGAAGAACAAGACATAGGATATTGTACTCCCTCCTAGAGTAGTAGACCATTTTTCCATGACAGCCAAAGATATCCCCCC
>NEWO01000034.1:294912-322744 GCA_003013225.1 Phalaenopsis aphrodite | reverse complement strand
TGATTTTCCAATTCATAATGGTATAAGAAAATATCTATTATAACAAAAATTATATTAGAGGTTTATTTATTTATTTATTTATTATTTTAGACTATTGTTTTAAGGTTTGTAATAGTATTTTTATTTTTAAAATTTTAAGAGATTAAAATATTTTAATTGTGTTTAGGAAAAAAAATATTTCCATTAGGAATGCATTTTAGATAAGAATTAAAATCGCTTATATTTAGGAGAAAATATTGCATCAGGACTCTGCACGTAGAGTTACGTGCAGAGTCTAATGAAATCACGTCATCTGATGGTGACAAGAAATAAAATAATATATGTCGGGTAACATAAGAAAATATTCATTCTGTGTTATTCAGGTGTTATTTAGTGTTATTATGGTGTTATTGTGTGTTATTCAAGTGTTTTTAATGTATTATTGTGTTATTATAATACGAAGAATATTTTTAAAATACAGTAACACATAAATAACATACAATAATATTTGCATGATTTCATTAAACTTTACTGATTCAATAATTTTTCTTCACACCCGACTCAGGGCTAGTACCTTATTTAAATATGTCCATCTGAAAGCCTGGAGCGCTATCACATTCCCACATGCATACACTTCGACATACTCTTCTCGGCTATATTTCACCGGCCGCCGGCGGCCGCTTCTTTTCAAGGCCGACTATTTTCCTCTTCGGTGGCGCTCGCCGGTTCGCCTCTCCACCGCAGCTCCGTTGGCATTTGATCGCGCGAACCTTCTCTTCTCAGCATAAGTCCGCGGAAGGAAGTGAGAAAAGCGAAGGTGGAAGCTTTTTCGCCGAGGAAGGCGTCTCCTGGAAGTCACTGAGAATCTCCGACCGCCTTATCCGAGCTCTCTCCGGCGTTGAGCTGCACAGGCCCTCTGGGGTCCAGGTAACGGGCTCTTCTTCTCTAGCGTTTTTGGGGTTAGCCTAGTGTTGTTTTCTGTGGCCGCTTGGTATTGCATTTCTGATGCTCGACGTAATTCCTGCACCGGAATTGTATGTAGTGTTTGTTGTTTTGTTGCCTGGGCTCTTATGACATACGAACCGCTCAATTCCTATCTATTTACATGTTCGTACATAAAAAAATGTGGCAGCGCTTATCCTTACAGATCTAACAGTTCAGAACAAAAGGGTGCCACAAAAGCACAAACAGAAGACTGTGACACCCACTTGTCTGACCGAGTAAAGCTATCCGAGCCAAAACCAACAAAGCCAAAGCTAACCGACCCATGAGACAGGCAAAAAGATGTTTTGAGCCCGAACGATTAAGTAAAATACGAAACAAAGAGACATCCAAACCAACCATCATGGGATGACTGATCCGAGGAAAGAATCAATCCTCCAATAGAGGGAATATCCAATTCCTCAACATCTCCAACCACCATAGGACGTCCAATGGTCCCTCATTAGTTATAAAAATACGACAGTCAGACTAGATCAGTTGATCAAGTCGTATTGATCAGGCTCAGCCAAACGAATTGATTCTGCCAACCAAGCTAAGCTGATCGAGCCAATCCTATCGTCATGAAGCCGATTAAGCTTAGCAAGCTGAGTGAGAGAGTACCTGAGTAGTACGCTCATAACACTAGTGCCCCACCACAAACTGCTTTAAAGCAGGGACAAAAACATAATATTGTCATTATACCATCTCTTTTATAAATAGGAGAATCATTTTATGAATAAAATAAGACAGATCATTGTTCATTATTATTCACTCCTCTTCTTATTTACGCTTTATTCCTTAGACGTGATTCTCCTACAAAGTAGGATTCAACAATTTATAGCACCTAAAGTTTACTTTTTACTTTTTACAGTTATCCACACAAATCTTTCATCTCACATTAAAATACCACTATTTTAAGTTTAAAAAAGTGAAATACACTATTTCATGCATAAGTGGCAAATATGTAAAAATTGAAGTTTAGGTGTTAGATATGTAAATTCATAAGAAGTGATTGGTATGTATGTAAATCTTCCTTTATATTATTATTATCTATCAAATAGTTTTGGTGACATCTTAACTGTCTATTGCATAAATGTCATTAATCTATGTGCATTTTTGTGCATGCCTACATATCATCACCCGGTGTTAGCGAGAGATTTCAGCATCTATGCATTTCTACACACTTTAACATTACGAACATGTGTAGGAGATTGATACGGTGGCTATTGATCATGTTAGGTAACATACACAACACCCATCATGCACTATATATGTCTAGTCTCACTCATGGGAATTTTGATGTTTGTATGTTCTTGCATGTTTTGTGATGTTGTTGTTATGCCATTATTAATGTTGCATTACCATACAAGTGATCCTATGTGATTTTCTATATGAGGTATGGGTAATATAACTATTTGGGATTGCTAAGATTTGCTTATTGCCCCTATGTTTTTATTGTTGTGTGTGGCAAGGGAACTTTATGAGCTCCTTGTAAACCCTTATCCACGTCATTTACCATTAGCATAGGAGATGTTCATTAGTTTTAGTGCAGTACAAGATTGATCTCTTACCTTTTTTTTTTATCCCTTCTTTAGTTTTAGGGAGGGGTGACCCTCTGCAATATGTAACTATAACTAATGGAAATTTATTCAATTGGTTTTGACGTCATGAATTTTCTCTCTCCTTATTTTTTATGTGAAAAAATTCACATATTTCTTGTGTTGTATTTACTTTATGATTGTGCGTGGAATCTTCATATGAAGTAAGAAAATATTTTATTTTCCTCTATGATCATGATATTCCAACATGCAACACTTTTCGTTATTGTCGTCATCATCATTGTAGAGACCTAAAATAAATTTTATGAGATCGTTATTAAAAACCTCAAGTAAATTATGATACTAATTTCATGCTTTACTATTTACTTTTCCTAGCCACTATGTAAGATCAATCATCTGTAAAATAGAACCAATATGCATCTTTTATAAAATTTTGATTTTTTTTTGCCTTTGAAATCTATTATTTGTCACTTCGTCATCCTCAAACATTTTGATAACTTATTTTCAGACCTAATTTTAGTGCAGTACAAGATTCATCTTTTATGATGTTATAATACTATAAAATCATTTAATCTATGTCACTTTTTGTCCTTTGCATGGTTGAAGGATTAGTACTACATTTCTCATCTGTGTAATTTTTTCCTCCCACTTATTGCTCACAACATTCCAAGGTCTCCAATTTCTTTTAACTTTGAGGTGTCATTGTATTTTCCATTTTTAATTGTGTAAATATTTACTTACTGTGTTGAAGTTAACCCGTTTTATTTGTATGTTATATTAATGTGTCTTAATTAATACATCCCTTTGGGCTTGGCAGGCTGCATCCATACCACATATACTAACAGGCAGTGATGTTATAGTTGCTGCAGAGACCGGTAGCGGCAAGACACACAGCTACCTGGTTCCTTTGATTCACAACTTGTGTGGCAATTCTGATCCTGAAACTAGTAGTGCTAAAGAAATTACTGAATCACGAAAAATGTTTTTGGTTCTTTGCCCAAATGTGATGCTATGCGAGCAAGCAGTTCAGATGGCAGACAGTCTTGTGGATGATTTTGGTAAACCACTCGTAAAAGTTGCTGCTGTATGTGGGCAACGAGTAAGCTCAACTACAAAAGCTTCTTTTAAAGTGATCATCTGATTACCATAATCTGTAATGATTTATTTGATCACATATCTTGTTGGGAGTTTGCTCCACATGTTTTAAGAATTTATTGTTGGATGAATTGCAAGTTCGTTTTTTTTCTCTATATTGTTCAAATCATATTTCTAATAATTGTCACTTAACCACAGGGATGGCCTATAGCTGAACCCGATATTCTCGTGTCGACCCCAGCTTCTCTTTTGAACTACCTTTTTGAATTTGACCCCAAAGAAAGACGCCGCGATAGTTTCTTACGCAATGTCAAATCCGTGGTAATTTCTTCTCTTGATTGTATTTCCTTTTATTGGAGTGGCCATCTTTAATGTTTCCTCCCAAGCTATTATATGCTGTGACTTCGTTTGTGTTTGCATGGTTGGGATGATTTACTTATGAAATATACATTTGGGCTCTTCAGTGCTGCTTATATTACAGTTTTGTATGCTCACAGGTATTTGATGAAGCAGATTTGCTTCTTTGCGGAAGCTTTCAAAACCAAATTATCCGAATAATAAATATGTTACGTTTCGAAGAGAAGCTGGTGTCTCAGGTGCGAAGCTCTGAAAACCATCTTTCAGATGATGTGAGTAAAAGGCGAGAAACAAAGTTTGGATCTGAAGACGAGGAACAACTGCAGTTTGTCAGCGACCAGGATGTTGAGAGTGAAAATGATATAGTAGATTTTGAAATTTCGATGAACAATGTCAATAAGGTTGAGGCTCCAATTAAGGATTGGAGGAGAGTAAGAAAAGTTTATTTGCGCAGTAAGCAATATATGTTTGTTGCTGCCACCCTTCCAGTAAATGGTAAAAAAACTGCTGGTGGGTTATTGAAAAGAATGTTTCCTGATGCCATTTGGGTTAATGGGAATTTTCTTCATAAACACAATCCCAGGTTTGTACTATTTCTTTGGTCATACGTTATTGATCACAATGTCATTCTAATCCAGCTTTTTTATTGAGGAAGATTTACATGCATAACACTCAATTCTTTCGTATTTCCATATCTAACACCTAAACTTCAAGTTTTACAAACATGTCGCCTTCGCTGTGCATGAAAATGTTTATTTCAATATTTAAAAGTTAAATTGGTGGTATTTTTTAATTTGATCTGAAAGATTTAGTTGGTAAAAATGTAAAATTAAAGTTTAGGTTTTAGATATGTAAATACATAAGAATTGGGTGTTATTTTTGTAAATGCCCCTTATATTTATGGTCATGTTTATCTGTGTCATTCAATTTTTTATTCTATCATGTCTATGGTTGTGTTAGTTGTCTGCATTATGTTGCAAATCATGCTTAATCTTAACATGTCATTTATAGGTTCTTCTGCTTATATCCACCTCAACAAATTTTTGAACCATTTTTCTTATTCTTTACTATTTTTCTGAGAAAATTTTTGTGGCTGTCATGATTGATAATGTGACCAAAATATTGTGTTAATTTCCCTCTTATTTTTCCGTTCTTGTAGATTGGAACAAAGATGGATAGAAGTTACTACTGATACTAAGGTAGAAGCTCTTCTAAAGGCTGTAAAATCCTGTCATGTAAAAAAACTGGGAAGCTCCATTGATGATGTCTGCAGGACCATGGTGTTCACTAATACCGTCGCTGCTGCTGAATCAGTGGTTAAAATATTTCGTATTGCTGAAATCAAATGCTCTTCTTACCATAGTGAGAGTTCCCTTGAGGAACGGGGGAATAATTTGATAGATTTTCGAGAAAATGGTGGGGTTCTTGTTTGCACGGATGCTGCAGCTCGTGGTCTTGACATACCGAATGTTTCACATGTTATTCAGGTAATGGATTCTTTCGTAATGTGCTACGAATTTTGAAATTGCATATATTTTTTTTTTTGCTCCAATAAATACCAAACCTGACCTACTTCGAGTTTTATAAACTTTTGATTTCCTACTAAAATTGAGTTGGTATGCATTTACTAAATTATTTTGGAAGATTTACATACATAGCACTCAATTATTATATATTTTCATATATAACACCTAAACTTGAATTTCTACATTTATACCATCTTACCTATACATGAAATGGTTTAGAAATGGTGAAGTAAATTTGGATTTGAAGATGTATTGAAGTGAAGTTCTGGGTTTATATGAGATGTATATTGAAATTTGTGTAGTTGTAAGTGGCATTCTAATAGTATTGTTCGCAAAATTTTTCAGCAAACATTTTGATATTAATAGGATGTTAAATGATTAATAAAAAGTATTTTAATATTAAGACTTAGGAACGAATGATATTATCAAAATCATGCTAATTACAAAGCAATCAAATTTACGAGTTATTTCAAAAAATTGTCGGAAAGAGTGATGGAATATAGACTCATGAAATTCATGTTGATATCGCATAATCAATTTCTTTTGTACCTAGAAGATGTATTATTGAGTGATTTTGATATTGATTTAATTAATAAAACAAAAGTATAGTGCAGAGCAAATTTTACATATAGTTTTTATTGATTTTGAGAAGTTATGTGTTAAAATATCATGAGAAATGATTTGAATCTCATTATGTTTGAAAAGTTTCAAAGGTAGAGTAAGTTATTAAAGGCTCTAGGGGCTTTAAAAACATCATGCATGCAAGATACTACATTCACATGACATGTTAAGAGTACATGGAGCAAGGTATAAGTTCCTCTGATTTTTATCTCTTGTATAGACAAGAACCTAGGGATTTTTAGCTTCCTAGAGAAAGGATAACGAAGAGGCCGTTTGGGATTACTTCTGTTTTTTATTTTCCATTATTTTTATTTGAAACAAAATATGTTTTGTTTTGAAACAAAACATGTTTCATTTTAATTAAGGTATGTTTGTTTTTAAAAATAATTTAAGACACATAAAAAGTTATTTTGAGTGTTTTAAAAGATAATTTAATTTATTTTTAGGAACAAAAGATAAAAATATATAAAAAAATACATTAAACAAAAATGTTTAAAAAAATAAAAAATAAAAAATAATAAAAACTATAAACAAAATTGATACCAAAAAGCCTGATGTGTTTAAGAAATGAATCTTGAAGGTAAAGGGTATTTGCTTGCAAAATCAAATTCTTCTATATGTACATGGGGGTGGTTTCACCAATATAAGAGTAGATCCTTGAAATAAGTAGGATTTCCTAGGAATTCATAGATTCTTGGTTTGTTTGATGTAAAATTATCGAGTTTCTTCCATTGAACTCTTTTTCTATCAACAATTACCATGAAAAACTAAACAATTTAACATGTTCAACCTATACACTTAATGGTTCAAATGACATGCTAGAATTCTTCTAGAATGTAACATTTTTGTTTCATATCTAGACTTATTGGTGTTATCTTGTGGGGAGGGACAAAGGAAACTAGATACATATCACACAATTCTTATATTTACATATCTAACACCTAAGGCTTGATATTTGGTTTTATAACACCTTGGTATCAAAACCTACACATGAAAAAGGTGTATTTCACTTTTAAGAAGTCATTGATATTGGTAATTTTGATGTGATAGAAAAGAATTAAGTGTTGTGTATGTAAATATAAAAGTTTTAGTGCTAGATACATAAATATATAAGAATTTTGTGATATGCCAACGCCCCGTAAAGGAAAAAAAAAGAAGCTAAAGCTTATATTTTTCTGCTCAATAAAATTCTGAATTTGTAACAATAGCAGCATCAACAAATTAATCTAATCTATGATTATATTTAAAAATAATAAATTATTCTAAGCAGCATTAAAGAGTGATCATTATTAGAATGAACTCTTATGAAAAGAGGAAGCAAGAAATAAAGATTAGATTTTAGGGACGAGAGGATATCTAGGAAAAAGGAAATATGCAAATAAAACTGAACTAGATGAGAAATTGCATAGTAGGTAATAGAATTTTTTGTTCTTTTTTTCTCCATAATGAACCGTTGACTCTAGCATGAGTTATTTCTTTCATTATGTTGCTGTTTAATTGAGTTTCATGACTTCCATTTCACATGGAAACATGTCTCCAAAATCAAGGAAATTGAGCTGTTGTCTGTTTTATAATTCACGACTCAGATCTCTTTAAATTCTAAAATTACTATTAATTAAACTGCAGTACTAGCTTTTTCGTGCAAGGAAAGTGATTTGTGCGTTGGTTTTGCAACATTACTGTTTTAAGTCTGCAAAATGTAATTTTTGTGGGAAATAGATGACAAGACGATCCTAAAATTTTAAGTTCTTCCGTTTTGTTTATAGCTAGTGAATTTTCTTGACAAAGAGTAAGGTTTTGCCTAATTGGTTTTGACGTAATCTCATTTTGCTCATAAATTTTTTTTTTGCTTGGAAATTTAGGCTGAGTTTGCAAGCTCTGCTGTAGACTTTTTACATAGAATTGGTCGAACAGCAAGAGCTGGTCAATCTGGTATTGTCACGAGCTTATATACAGATTCAAATAGAGATCTTGTAGCTGCTGTTCGTCAGGCGGTGATAACCGGCCAGCCCGTGGTAATCTTTTCTGGAAGATTTACATACATAACACTCAATTCCTATGTATTTACATATCTAACGCTTAAACTTCAATTTTTACATTCCTTATCCATTCATTAAAAAGTTTATTTCACTTTTTTAAAGTAAAATGGCAGTATTTTTTATGTTATATGAAAAATTTCGGTGATTTAAATATAAAAAAGCAGAGTTTAGGTGTTAGATATGTAAATAGTTAGAAATTGGGTGATATTTATGTAAATGCCCCATCTTTTTTAACATATACTTTTCAAGTCATCTGACAATTTACTCCAACCATACTAATTAACAACAATCAATATTGTTAGTTTAGCAAGTATATTTTAATCTCTTTATGTGTAAGGCTTAGTGCTTGTTTGATGCAATTGATTGTGCATGGTGTACTTTAATGCACTATAATGTTAACAACAATCTTATAATAAGTAGAGCTTTTCTTCTTTCAATTTCTTCCAGGAAAACGCATTTAGTCGGAAGAGGAGCTTCAGAAATAAGATAAAGAAAAGAGGTATGTTTCTCAAGGCATGTTGATTAAAGCTGCCACACCTAATAGAAGTACTTCAAATAGTATTGGATTCAAATGTTCTTAACTAGCTAGATTGTCATTTAGCCTTCAGTTTGAATGCTTATACAGGCACCAACTTCTACATAGATCATCATCATCATCATCAACCTTATCGTACATTATGGGGTCATTCATGTGAATCCTCATTGTTTAGTGTTGGGTGCTACATTTTGCCAATCTTGTTTCACGACTTTAGGCCAACTTATCTTTTATTTTTTCTAATGCTTAAAAATTATCTTATTTGTCCATCTTTTTGGGCGATCTTACTGGCATAAATAACTTAGATTTATTTTCATTTATTTTATCTTCAATGAATGTCACTTTCATTATCTTTTAATAATTCATTTTTCAACATATCATTCCAGCATTTGTTTCATGTCTCTCAAGTTAACTAAACTCAAATTTGTCTATATATGATTTGTTATTTCTCAATATTTTGATCCATAAACAAGCTTAAGTATTCTATAGTTGTGAAAATTATGAGCATTTGTTTTATTTTTTATTATTGATTCGAAGACATGTTTTATGGTCATTTGCCTGCTTTATAAAATTTCATTAAAAGTATTTATTAATCAATCAACTCCAATATTAACTCTCCAAATCTAATTGGTATCTTATCTCACCAAATACCTTACCTTCATTCATATTCTTTTAAAACCAACTCTATAAAGGAAGACGGACGATCACCTTGAACCGGCCACCTAGCATCGGCAGAGACAGTTATGGACTAAATTACCTCTCGTTGCTTCCCTTGAAGCAGGGGCATACATGCAATTTCCCTCCTCTCCTCTATATAAATAGAGGACTCATTGCATATTAAATGGGGTTCCTTAGGTTCTCACTCTCTCCCCCTCGTGTAGGGAGCTTGCTTTCCTTCTCACTTGTAATAGAACTTATGTGGAATAATAGGCGCGCGACCACTTAACTTTTTTCCCAAATGAAACAACTCTCTCTCTATTTCTCCTTTCCTTAGAATCCTGTTTTATCCCTTGGATTTAACATCCTAAAAAGTGTAGTGCACGTGCAAACTCTCTCTAAGTCTCTTCTCCAGGATTAGCACTCCAAATTCTCTCATTTAAGCCTCTCATCCAGGACGAGCAAATTATCTCTCTTGATTTAAGTCTCCTCTCTTGGATGAGCAAACAAAACCCCTCTCTCAACTTTAAGAAACTTCCGAAAACTATCTCAAAGCTCGACTGGGGAAACAGCTATGGAGGTGGTTCCTTGCCCGGAAGAGACAACATTCGCAACGGAAATGGCTCAAATCATCCCAATAACAAATCTTGGCGGTTACTCCGGCGAGAGCAGCCACAATACCGCTTAAAACTTGATGTAAGGTGGGGCCCGTCGGAGTGATGTTCCGACAAGACTGAGAAAGATGGATGAGCGGACTTGGGTTGAGAAATTTTCTATCTAAAAAATCTAAAAGTTTAACTGATTAAATTCCAAAGATCGATTCACTAAAAAACTAGCGAAATGACTGTTCAAAATTTACTTCTAACTATGTCCTTATGGAATGATGCTTTCGAAATTAATGGGTTTTTCATTCTTCTCGCAGCATTGGGTCTAGGAAGTGAAAAACTCAGGGATTTCATGTATAGCCAAAAAACAGACCTCGACAAGCTGAAGGATCTGCCACCGCTGAATGAATCGTCATCCGGATCATGACAACCGCCACAAATTATGCTTGTCGGGCTGACTAACATGGGACAACCACCTCTAGCCGACCGACCACTCCACTTCAGCTGGTCGACCAGCCACCCTGGCCGACCGGCCACCAGAGCCAGGTAAATGAGGGACCACCAGCCGGCCACCAAAGACTGGTCATAGAAGACCGTCAGTCAGCCTCCTTGGTTGGCCACCACCAGCCGGTCAACCTCTATTGATTGACCACATAAAAAGAAGTCGGCCAACCACCCCAGCAAATTAACCACATGAAGGCACTCGGTCGACCACCCTTGTTGGTCATTCCAGTCCGTCAACCCCTATTGGCCGACCACAAAAAGGCACCCCGCAGACCACATCATTCGTTCGACCACCATGGGCCGTCCACAGTAATGGAAGACGGACAGCCACTCGACGCCAACAAAGACAGTTATGGACTAAATTACCCCTCGCTGCTTCCCTTTAAATAAGGGCATACATGTAATTTCTATACTCTCTTCTCTCCTAAAATATATGACCTCTTGCATGGAAAAATGGGTCACTTAGGCTCTTCCTCTCTCCCCCTTATTTACGGAGCTTGTTTCCCTTCCTTTTTACTTGTAACCAAACTTATGTGGAATAATAGGGGATTGTCGAGCCCTGGGACCACCCTTCTTTGCCTCTAGATGGGGCAACCCTCTCTTTTTCCTTTTCTCAGAATCTAGCTCTATTCATTGGGCACGGTCTAAGCGACATATTTGAATTGAACATAATATTAATACTATACTAATATCATTTAAAAGAGCATATCTGTGAGCTAACGTGTTGAGTCAGGTCAAATTTTACTCATCTATATATGATGCCCCGATTGATTGGCTTAGGGATGAGAGACAATACTGTAAATATTATGACCATAATATTTTATATGATTTAATCAATAAACAATGCCTGTCATAATTTGTTCAGAGATTCAGATAATATTAAATGTCCCATAAATATTACCAAATATTCTATTTAAAACATCACCAAATCAGCACCGTAAAGGAAATTTATAGGAATCGTGTTACATCAGCATTTATTATACCACTTAATATTCATCAATCTCGTTGCCAGTTTTAATTATTTCAAGTTATTTATTACTCTGCAGGTCGAAGCAGGGCTGATGAAGCAAGCATCCAGAGTAGCAGCATAATGCTGACTTGATTGGACTTTTTCTCTTCTGTTTCGCGTAAGTATTTTAAAATAAGTAGGGGAATTAACATGCATATCACCCAATTTTTATGTATTTATATATTTGACTTCTAAGTTTTACTTTTTTTACATTTATATCACCTAAAACTGTCCTATCACATAAAGTTACCACTATTTTAACTATGATGATAAGTGGACTCTAATATTCACAAATCTCAGTCATCCAATCCTCAATTTGCTTAATTTTCCTTTCAAAATCACAATAAATTGGAAGAAAGTAAATAGAATCAGCATGAGCAACCTAGAGTGAATTGCATGATTGTGAAGATTAATAAATTGGATTGAATTTGCATTGAATCATTCTGATCGAGTATCAATCCTTAGATTGATTAAATCCCATTAAATTGTTGAACTGCTTACTCTTAGATTTACAATGGTTGATTGGTTTGATTAGAAATTGCAATGAAGTGATGGCACTGAAATCTAATATTTTTTTTTTCCTGCATTTATATTATGCATACGCATTTTATTATGTATACATATGTTATCACTATTATAAATTTAAATTCACATCTCTACATTTCTTAACATAAGTTGAATCTAAAACATCTACTCTTCTAGCTGGGTCATCAAATGATCGAAGCTTAATGTGACCAAACCCTCTAAGACAACTCTCTCTAATGTTGTCTGTAGGAGCTACACCAACCGTTTCACGTTTTTGTCTCTAAGTCTCAAGCTACTCATCCACCGAAGCATTTTCATCTCAGCAATACTTAACTTTGTTTTATGCTTATCTTAAAGGCCAACATTCGGCGCCATAAAGCATTGCAGGTCTCTGATGCGATCTTAAACCAAATTCACCGAACAAATAACAACCAATTAGTAATTGGTATATGGTAAAACTCAAATGTGGTCCGCTCTTACAAGAATCAAAGGTAAACAAGCAAAGATACAATGATGATGTACTATTTGAGGGATAGATCGTCTCTCCCACAATTCTAGACGTCGCTTGGGAATCCACAAAAAGAAAAGAAAACGGTAACCAATAAAATATGTAGGAAGAAAAACCAAACCCTAAGTTATTAGCATTAATATAATCTCATCGTAGCACTTCAAACTTTTTCCCCAAACCCTTCTAATTTCTCCTCCTTGCATACATCATGATAAAAGCTATCATAGACCTCACTTGTTCGCTGGACCTTGCTGCCCCGCTCCCTGCTCCCTGTCGAATCGATCCTCCCTGCTGCATGGACCTCGTTGTCCCGCTCTCTACCAAACCGATCTTTCCTATTGCATTCGACGTGCTCGGTTCACTGGACCTCGCTGTCGCGTTTGACTTACCTGTGTTCAACCCCCACCTGTTGTGCCGCTAGGGCTGAGGTGGGCAGGTGGGCTGATTCCTGACCAGTCTCGCCCGGACCAGTTCATGATTGCTCGTAACAGTCTCACCATCATCTTATAAATTTTTTTAAAAAAAATTCTTAAGTTGTACTTGTCTATCACACAATGGTTTTGATGCATTCCTCCTCTTCAAACCAACCAACCTGAATTCTACTAATAACATTCTCATCTATATCACCATCACTTAGAACAATAGACCCTAGATATCTAAAACATTCATATCTTTTAATGTTTTGGATCACCCATAGTTACAACTCTGCCACCAGAGTTACTATCATTAACATTACATTCCATGTATTTAGTTTTAGATCTACTCAAAAGAAAGTCTTTAATCACCAACGTAGACCTCTATAATTCAAACTTTTCCTCAACTCCTCTATTCTTATCCACAAGAAGGATAAGACTAGATATGTGAGATATGTAAATATGTAAGAACGGTGTGGCATGCATGTCAATGCCCTATCTAAAATCCTTGGTACTCAAGGATGTTTTAAATTTGAGAATTTCAACAATGTAATTTATTTTGCTGTTGTGATTTAGTTCTACCATATCATACTTAAATTATGTTATGTTATAATTTATCTAAATCATGTTTAAATCATATTAATCTTGATTAAATAATGTTCGAACAAATCATCTTTTAATCTCATTTGAACCTTCTTCAAGTTGTTTGAATTGAACTTTATTTCAACTTTCTTGAGTTTTGCTCAAATTTAATTCAAATTATTGTTGAATCTTCATCTGATGAACTTGATTTTTATTTTGGCTCAATTTCGCCGCTCAAATATGTTAGGTTGGGGGGAGGGAGATGTTCAGACGGCTAACCACTTGTGGTCGCATCGTCATATACATCAACGACGGGTGACGCGGTCGTGGTGATTAGCTGTTTAGACGTGCCAACGAAATATTTTTTTTGTGGGTGGGGGTGTGTAGTTTTCTTTAAAAAAAAATAAATGTTGGATGCATAATAAAATAAAAATAATAGAAGAAAACATTATTAGATTAGCCAAATGGGATGAATAACATCAATAAAAAAGGTGCATTTATATGCATAGCACACATTTTTTTATATTTTTTATATATTTCACATTTAAACTGTCATATTTATATAAATAGCCCTGTTCATTTAATACCAAATAAAAAAATAAAATTATTCATACATAAATTTAAAGAAGTAAAATATTATGTATGTAAATATGATAATTTAGATGTCAGATATGTAAATACGTAAGATATAAAATTTTCTTTAAAATTACAAGAAAAATATATATCAATGACAAATAATCGTACATACAAAATAATCAAGAGAAGGAGGGAGAAGAGTTTAATGGTTGATGTTGAGAGTAATGGTTGGCTTCGATCCCTTTGAATAATTGAACCATCTTTTGTATTTTTAGATGGGGTTAATTTGCCTCAGATTAATTAAATTTTATTATTACATCAGGAGTCCGCATGCAGAGTTGTTTGTAGACTCAAATCTAGAGCTGACATGTGGATAGTTGGGGCCTACCTCCATAAAAAATGAAAAAAAGAATGAAAATGCGAGAACCGACTCGAAAGTGTTATAAGAATATTCTCTTCGCGTTATTCTGAATTTTTTTCGCGTTATTCATGTGTTATTGAGTTGATTTTTAGATATTTTTTTAAATAATAATACTAATAACACATGATTAATTCGTAAAATATTACTTCAATAAGATATGAATAATATACTAATAACACATTAAAAATGCATGTCCCGACTCGTTTGTGTTATATGAATATTCCCGTTGCGTTATTCTGAATATTTTTCACGTGATTCATGTGTTATTGGGGTGTTATTGAGGTGCTAATGTCAGATAATATTCTTGGCGTTTTTAATGTGTTATTGGTATGTTATTCGTGAATAAAACTCCAATAACACACCAATAATACATGAACAACACTAAAAATATTCAGAATAACACGAGAGAATATTCGGTCGGGTCGGGCTGCGCGTTTTCAGTCTTATTTTTAATTTTTATGTAGATGAACCCCAGCTTTTCATGTGTGAGCTCGAAATTGGACTCCTCAAGTAGCTTTATATGAGTATTTTTGATTGAACTCTACAAACAGCTCTATATTACAGTGTTGAGTATTGCTGCAATTTTCTTAAAATGATGTTGATGTGTAAATCATTTAATTAAAGATTTTTACAATCTTAATCATGTTTTTTCTTTTGACTACAATAAATATTATTATTTATTTATATATATTTTGACTGTTTTGCAGTGCATGCCATGGCCTCCAGCTAAGAACTGCAGCAAGGGCTCAAAAAAGCTGCAAATTACAATTAAAAATATATAATGATGTGATTGAAAGATGTTTCGGCCGGGACTGGGAGCCAGCTAGCAAATGCTTTTTTTCTAAGTCCCAATCCCGAACAAGTGTCATATTTACATTTGTTATGTTACGTAATTTCAACATGTTTGATTTCCACATAAAATGTACTAATATTTGATCTTATTTATTCAAATAAATAAATAAATAAAAATATTTTTTAAGTTCCGAAATTTTAAATAAATCATATTTAATTATTTAAATATAATTAGATTTATTTATTAATATTTATAAAGAGATTTATTTGTAATTTAACGAATAAATTTCTATGTATTTTAAACTTACATCATATATTATTTAAATAAAATTTTATAAATTATAACTTATTTAATAATTTATTTAATATTAACATCTATTATATGTATTTAATTTAATGTTTTTTTTTTCAAAAAAATTGTTTCTTTTGTTATTTGATTGTACTAAAGTTTATTTATAACTTATAAATTATTTTGCATATTTGATATAAACTAGCAATATGCTAATTTAAAATCTAATAAATTGTTTTTTTTAGTAGAATTATAAAATCATTTGTTAAAAATTTTAATATAAAAATTCAAGGCATTCAAAAATTTAAATTGTTTATTAATTTTGAATGAAAATTCAGTGTAAATAAGATTTTGAGTTTTATACAAAAAATTTAGTATTAATTTAAATTTTTAGCTTTTTAATTAATATAAACAAGTTGAGTAAAATTTTAAGCAAGCCATATATATATATATAGGCAAGCTTGTATGTGCTCGAATTGAACTTAAATAACTTATGATTCAATCAAATCAAAGCCCACATAATGACTCATACTTAACTCGACTTGGCTTAATTATAGCGCTAAGTAGCCATAAAACTAATACAAGTAAAAATGATAATTTATTATGTAATATGGAAAGATTTAATAGTATAAAAATTAAAAAAATCAAAATTTATGCATTAGATATGTAAGTACATAAGAATTAGGTGAATTATATGTAAATGCACTTTAGTAAAATTAAATAAAAATAATAATAAATTATTTTAATATAAAAGTGATTAAAATTTCTCAATGGCAATAGTTAATTAATTTTCATATATTTATAATAATTTTAATTTCTCTAAATATTCAGAGCATTTACAGTGATTTAAAACTTTTTCTATATCTTCAGTATTATATATCATACTTATATCTCGATTAAAAATTGAGATTTGATTCATACTTAGAGACTATTTGATTTCCTAATTTGTGGTGTTGGGTAAATTAAATGAAGAGCTCTCCCTCAACTTGCGCTTCTTCTCTTGACTGCTATATCTTATCATAAACAGTGCTGACATATTTTTTATGTACAGAAAGGAATGAAGCTTCACTGTGAAAAAAATAAGTAATACTAGCGAAATAATCGACGTCATTCCATGTGTCAGAAAGTTTATTGACAATATTCGGGAAGCATAATTTTTTATGGTTTTCCAATTCTAAACCCATAGCTATTTGGTGAAAAGCATTTTTGATGGGTTTCAAGGCAAATTGGCAATTTAATTTCGTCTGTTCATTGTAAATTATAAACTGTCGGTCACATGTCGTTGCCAAACGACTGTGTTTATTGCGTATATAAGTCGTTGGAAATCTCATTTCCTCTCCTCCCAGCTCTTGCGAAGGTCGAACCCACATGCATCCGTTTCTTGGATTTTTCATTACAAGGCACCAATTCGCTATTTCTTACAATCAAATTGAAGATGATCTCGATTCAATTCGTCATCCTAATTTTTATGTACTCCGTAAGTTTTTCTATATTTTCAATTAATGTTATTTAGGAAAATATAAAATTTAATAGGGTTTGCAAAATCCAGCTATAATGTGATATCTTTTGATCTATTATGTGTATCACGATTAAAACCATTGAAAATTTGATACAAATACATACCTTGAAGATTGTGTAACAACGCTCCCCAAAGATGGTGCAACAACGAATCTCAAAGATAAGATAACGGCGCACTTAGAATACGCTTATGCACCTACTGACTCGTCCTTCACGGCCTATGAAAGTCATTACTACTCACTAGTATGACTCCCACGATCAACAACTTGTTCAGCTCCTAACTGCAACAACTGCTATTCATGGACGCCATTGTGGCTCACCACTAAAACGTATACTATCTTTGTGGTCCATATATCCCTACTACGCCCTCTGTGACCAATCGACGCTCCAGGAGTAACCATATCTACAGTTAACCAGCCCAATTGTTATCATAATTATCATTTACAACTTCTATGACAGGCTGGCGTTATCCGCCATCTACAACACTCACTACGGATAACTATCTCCGCGATTATCTATTATGACTCTTGCAACATGCTGTTGCCAAAAACTACAGTCTAATTACGAATATACAACCCTATAATTTTATTTTCTCTAATTCATGAGAAGAATGATTCTGTGTGCACACTTTTCATAGTGGATCAATTCAACTGAATGATGTCTCATTTTTTTTTCTCTTTCTAAATTTTTAACATAAAACCTTCAAATGTTTCTAGTGATTATTTTTCTTTCATTTGAATGTTTGCTAAAATATAGTATGACAAGACAATAATTTATTACTCTTCCCTTACAACTTTTGGGTGATTTTGAAGTACACTCTGAACTATGCATTATATTTGAGTGAATGGGATGGCATCTACGTAAATACTCTTAATTTAAAATATTTAGGCATTAAAGATTATGTCTCCAAGGAGATTAAAGGGATAAGAAAATCAGATATGGAAAACATGCATTTATAGAAACAAAAAAAAGTTCAAACCACACACATTATGGGCAAACCTAATTGGAGACATAACTGAGGAGAGAGAAGAAAAACTAGGGAAGAACGCCACATGCTCATGCCTTCCTCCCTTCCTCTTGACAGCCTGTGTTGTCTTCTTCTTCCCTACTTCACTCTCTATATATCAGTGTTCAGTCATCAACTCATCTCCACCTCTTTTCCTCTCTAAACCCCACCAATGGCTCTCAAAGCAGCCATTTTTGTTCTGCTCTCTCTCTTCTTGGTCGCCCTTACCAGCGTAAGTGAAATCTACGTCCGGAGTCCGGTACGTCCAGACTACTGATGTGGTAATACAACGGGAAGGAGCGGAGCTCGAACCTCCGCTGTATCACATCTATTGTCCGGACTTAGCTTAGATGCAATATTTTCTACTGTGCTACATCAACACCTGAATATTTTTCTGAACACTCTTAAATTTTGAAATTTTACATTTTGCAATTTGAGATTATATAAATATGTCCCTTTTTGTTAGAGGTTTTTTGAGCTGTAACTGTGATAAATGTAGGAGGAGGTGGCGACGGCGGTTGGTGGCGGTGATGTGGCTCCGGCTCCTGCTCCTGCTCCGGCTCCGGCTCCGGCTCCCCACATATTTGTAAACTTTGAAGGTAGCTTTTGTTTGGTTGTTTGTTAAGAAAATATTACGTCCGGTCAATGTCTGGGTGACAGCTCGGCATGATTGGTGGCCACCTCATTCCTGACCGATCATTATTTACATATCTAGCCATCGTATTTACATAATTCACAACTTCTATGAATATTAAAATTTGGGTGGTAGATATGTAAATATAAAGTATTATGTGGTATGTGTGTAAAGTTTTCATTAAATTTTATCTTATACTTAATTGATATATTTTGAAATAATGAAATAATGAAATAATGATGATTTTATTTGATTTGATTGTAGAGTGCCCATTAGCATGCAAGACTAGATGCAGGCTCCATTCCCGGCAAGGGCTTTGTAACAGAGCGTGTATGACCTGCTGCAAGGGTTGTAAATGTGTGCCACCGGGAACGGCCGGTAACCGAGAGCTTTGTGGGCCATGCTACACTCAGTGGACGACACATGGCAACCGAACTAAATGCCCTTAATTAACTCGTATTATGAAATTTATTTATGTTTCACTTTTCGAAATTAAATTCCATCTCTTTTTTTTTTTTCGTATTATGAAATTTATTTATGTTTCACTTTTCGAAATTAAATTCCATCTCTTTTTTTTTTTATCCTCGCAAATATTCGCTTGGTAGTTTTGTAATATGTTTTTTAAATTTTGAACAAAGTTTACATATATATATATATATATATATATATATATATATATATATATATATATAATTTAAGATAGTTTATTTGGTGCGGTAGCATTTAGAAAATTTGGTAGCTTATGTATTTTTAAAATGCTGAAAATAACATTTTCATACTTCACTTATCTATGTGTGGTGACAACTTTCTTGTAACGGTTTGATTTTTTCAAAAAATAAAAATTTGTAATCACGGCCACACCTAACTCATTAACAAATTATTTTTACTCAAACTTATCATATTACTTAAATTGATATGTATTTTCATATCTAATCATTACTATTTTTTAGTATAGGAAGTATGGTTTAGGCGTAAGAATGTAAAATTTTGGGGGCTTAAACCTAAAAAATAAAATTCATTGATTATATTATCAATTTAAACATTTTCATTCATGTCACTAAATGCTTATATATTTACATATGTAACGCCTAAACTTTACACTTGTTACATGTATACCATCTTATATATGATGGTAAAGTTGGATTTAATTTTTTTCAAGTAAATTTGTAATATTTGGGTGGCATATATGAACTTGAAAATTAATATTTATGTGTTAGATTTGTAAATGGTGGTCTGTTTGTAAAATTTAAAATTTTGGTGTTCAATCTTGCCAAAATATTCCTTCTGAGTCAATTGAAGCCTTAGCTGGCTTCGCTGCATCTGACTGGACTGACTGGCACGTAAGTAAATGTTATCTATTCTTACGTACAAGAATATTTAATTATAGTGGCAGACAGTGGAGCCCCCCGCTGAAATGAGGTGAGAGAGAGCGGGAGTGCTCTTATCGTATCACGTGCGACTCAGCATGAAATAATTTTTTATGTTATGGTTAAAAGTACATAAAATAAAAATTATTTTATTCTATTTTTGAGGACAATATAATCTAAAATAAATTATTTATCATGTTTTTTTCATGAAAATAAATATCATACATTTTAAATATTTGGTAATTTGAGGTACATGGTGTTAATTATTTCATAAGCATTCATGTGCTGTCTGATTTTAACTGTTAATTAGAGGGAAAATATACTTCGGTGGGCTCTTAAAAAAAAGTTTGGGGCCCATCAAAATGCATTTTCTTCTTTTTTTTACTATTGAGATCGAACGACGTATACATCTTCTATATGCTATAGAATAATTTTTTCATCAACAAGGGGGTAATTGTTTTCTAGATCTATCATTTTATTAGAAATGCACTAAATGCTGTGATAAATGTTTCTTCAAAACTATTCTTTTGAGAAAGTAGATTGAGCTAGGCTCAATGAATGTCACAATATTTATATTGTGTCCCGATTTATTCATGAGTCACTCCTAAGAAATAGAGTGCAAGAAGGGATAAATAGACGAATGAATAATAATGAACAATAATGACATATCAATCTTGAATTAATTTATAAAATATTATTTTCTATTTATAGATGAAAAGTTATAATATGACAATGTTATATTTTTGTTTCTGTTGATATTAGACTATTTTTGGTATTATACATGGGTAAGTTTGCAGTTGAACTATTTTCTGGCTTAGTTGGCTAGGCTTAATTGTCTTTCGGTTGGAAAGATCAACTTGGTTGGTTGAGATTCACTCAGTTGGCTAAGTTTTGTTCAATATCGATCTGCTCAATCATCAGAGCTTCAGTTGATATGGTTCGGCTCGATCGATATGACCCG
Organism: Phalaenopsis aphrodite; assembly: GCA_003013225.1. Lineage (NCBI taxonomy): Eukaryota > Viridiplantae > Streptophyta > Magnoliopsida > Asparagales > Orchidaceae > Phalaenopsis > Phalaenopsis aphrodite. Next base: position 301,685 of record NEWO01000034.1, on the reverse strand, counting down.
TCTGTCGAGCCTGGGTCCCTGATGAGGAGCCTCTAGATGTCTTGGATTGGTTGGAGATGCTCAAGAACCAAACTTTTCATTCAATCGGCTTTATTGTGACAATTGGCGCAAATAATCATTTGTCTTATTTTTAATTGAGTGGCTCGTTATAGCATTTTTTGGGCGCCTTTGGTCCGTCTAGTAGTTCGGTTGGGGTTTGGCTCGAATAATCTTATTTGGTCGAACAAGCGGAGATCTCATGTTTTTCTACTAGTGGGCCCTCCTTCGTTAAACATTTTTTTATTTTTGTACCCTTAGATCTCTTGAGCATCAACATGGAACATTTTTTTATGTACATTGTGTAATGCTTGTTTTAACAGTGTTGAAGGCTAGTTCTCTGAAATTGAGCGAGTGAAGCTAGTATGTTATAGATTGGACTTCGCTTAGTCACGTTAAAGAGTTGTAAACGGTTATATACAGGTTTTTAAGCTAAATTATTGCCTTATAGAAGCTTGACGTCGGCTTATATGTGTAAAGCCAAGTAGGACCATGAACCCAAATAAGGCTTCTATTTGATTGCTCTCAAACTAATCGACCAACCTGCCGAAGTGGTTGAACTAAGCTTAACTAATGAAGTGGTCAAACTAGTCTAGGGCAAACTAGTAACTGAAGAAGACCATCATTACATTAGCGTACATACGTCCATTCATATTTATGATGCCGCCTGACACCCACATCTCAATATTTCCATCAAGGCAAACATATTACGGCATGTGATATAATTTTATAATTATTTTATCTTTCTTTTTGTATATGGGGGATCAAAGAAGAGGGATATTTCTCCCACTCGAACCAAAAGCGCTTCCTTTAAAATTCATTTACTCCTTCTTCGAAGTTCGAGGGAAGAAAATAAAAACTCGAGCTCCAGCAGCATATCAATTGTCTTCTTCAACATCTTCCTCCAAACACAACATCTTTTCAGGGTTGTATGACCTCACAAAAAATATAGGACCCTACATCTTAAAATGATTCAACAGTATAATATGAACGAATTCAGTAAAATTTTAAAGGTGGCAACTGTCTGTGAGCACCATAGCTACCCTCAGATTCCATTCCACCATTGGATAAAGCCTTCATCATTGCAGGCTTAGTAGAAAAATCATTGAAAATTCAAAATCTTGTATTTCTGGTCTCAAACACTAACTAGGAATAATAAATGGTAATATGAAGGAATAATAAATGGTAATATGAAATAGTAGCATGCACTTAAATTTCAGATATATATATATCTGATAGCTAGAACTATCATTTGATCACTTTATTTACCTTATAATGAAGGGTGGAAAGGCCAATGTTGTTACTTTTACAATGCAAGATGCTTATTTTCACATTAAAATTTTTATAATGAAAACTATATATTATTTGAATTTTTATAATTGCCTTCAGCTTTGATATTTAGAGAGAGCATTTCAGTTTACCCTTTTAGATCTTCCTCTCTTGTTTATGAGTTCATTTTATGAACAACCATGCTTTTGTATTCTTTGGCCTCTTAGAACTTTCTGCCATTTGTTCATAGAGTTTAGAAAGAGATGGTTATATCATGTACTTCTAAGAAGATTGCTTGCAAATGAGATTAATTTCCGAAGTTAAAGTTGAAAAGTTTTTGTCATTCTGCTTCAACTACACGATCTCATGGCCACATTCTTAGAAATGTAATGTTTAGAACATTATCCACATATGAGGGCACTAATGATAAGCTTAAATCGAGAAAAATGAGTCATTTAACAAAAAAATTACTTATAGAAAATCATTATAAGGTTATTATGAATTGCATCATCCCTCGCGTTCATTAAAATCTTCAAGAGTGCATCATATCACTACAGGAATTAAACATGTTTGCATCGGCTAGATCAGACTGAAATCCAATGGTATTTAAGGGTTATAGTCGTATTTGAATCCGATTTTATTCGTCGTTAATTTGGGGGTCAGTAATGTTATTTTCTTCATACTTACGTCGAAATTTTCTGACACAACTAATTAGTGTCGGTTGTTTAGGGTTTATGCTTCGGATTTTCACAAATCGTCCCAAATAAGAATAGCAAAGTTAATCCAAATTCCTCAACAAATGTTTAGCACAATACTTACAAATAAAATAAAACATAACAAAAAATTAGTCATCATCTCCATCCTCTTCCTGTTGCACGAATATCATGTGTTGCTTGCTCGGCTATTTGCTAAGGTTTCGACCATGTGTGTTGTAGAGTTCTCTACTTTATATTGGCCTTCTAGCATCTCTTCGCACAACTCACGAATCTCCTCACTCACTGAAACCACTTGCCTGGTAAGAGCCTCTTGATCTGGCTATTAGCAGCTTGAGGAATTAATAACAGGACCACGAAAGAGCTAGGGCCTCGAAAGTTATACCCTTCGTTCCAAGGACTTATACCCTCTCCTTCTTTCTCTCTGTCGCCTGGGCCTAAAGCTCGTACTCATATTGCACAGTGGTAGACTGACTGCCACTATTATTGGCGAAAGTCTGGGCTTGAGCTGCCAATCGCAACTCCCAAAGCTGCTCGAACTTCTGCATAATGAAAATCAACATTTAATTGACACTTTCAACATTTAGAGTCAAAATAAACTTTTAATTTAAGGTTTTTAACTTACAACAATCTATCGGAAATACTTTGAGACCCACTACACAATCCTCAGGTGCAGCTCCACAACAGATGGAGCATGGCTCATCTTCTTGGCCTGTGTAGCGTACAGAAAGGTTAGCACTAAAAAATTACTCCAAAATTTGAATTAGTGTTTAAATATCACAAAAAATCTTATCAGCCTCATGTAGTGCTCCGTATGGGAGACCGATTCACCAATATGAAGCGCAGATCACCTGGCCCCAACCTCGCCTGGTTCTTCTGCCACTTCCTCTCATAATCAAGAAAGACCCAAATTGCAGTCAACTAGCCTTAGTGCCCCTCACCAACCGAAGCAGGCCACTCACCCCTCTGGGGGGCTATCGTGAACAAGTCAGCAAAGCGATGCCTGCATCCGAATCTCGAAGATTCAGCAGATTTAATGGTGATGCTCTGGGAGTCAGGTCAAGGAACTCTGCAACATAAAAAATAATCCATGTGTTAGTGTAAAAAATAATTAAAATTTTCAAATTTGATTCAAATAACATGACCGTACCTCAAACTTTATGAACCATTCAATCCTAATTCATGCCTACCACAAAACCAACTCTAATCTCATTCAAACCTGCTTTTATACAAAGCTAACACTTAATGCTTATGTAGATAAATAGCAAGATTGTAATACATACCACTCAATACTTATGTATATATATACACATAGCTAACACTTAATCTTGTGTATATACATTCCAAACACCTAAAATTTGTTACATACATGGCACCGAAATAATATGCATATACATTCCTAACACGTAAAAAATCAAATGTTACATACTTACCAAAATTTAAAAAGGGAAAAAAATGGAGCGAAGTTACATATTCTGATCCTCTCGCAAGTAGTGACTACTAGAGCGCAACGGAGTTTCCATGGCGGGTGGGAGGTTCGGCTACTGGCAACCGGGAGGTGCGACCTTTCTTGGCATATGTGGAAATAAAATCTTGCTTGGCATGTTAGCCTAGGGAAGAAGTATAAAAAAAAGTGAAAGTTTATTAGGAGGGCTAGCTCCAATGGGTGACAACCTTTTGTTCTAAATATTAAACTTACTTATGGACCAAGATTTTACATAACAAATAAATAAATGAAACCCAAACAATATATTTTATTCATGGAGATTTATAATTAGCATTACAACCCCAGACAATAACAGTTTTCTCCAAGCCAAGACAATGACCTACTTACAATAACAATAAGATAATATCAAACATGATCCCTTATATATATATATCATTTTCTTCAATAAAAAAGTACATTTATTAACACTTAAAAAGATCTTCATTGTGGGCACTCTGGAGGAAGTGATGGAAACCTTTTGACATCATTACAATAATCATAGGTCACATAATCCTTCTTCACCTTCAGATATGCAGACCTTTCAAAAGAGCTCAGCTGCTGATATATTGCTGAATTCCACCATAATGAGGAAGATGAACAGCGAGGATCATTATAACTAGTCGAGACACATCCATCCACATCAAAACCTTGAAAATATGCATTAAATGGAGCATAAGACCAATCTACTTTGGTCTTTCCTCCATCTGTTGCCCAACTATCTCCATTCCACACGCTTGCTATTATTTGCATGGGTTGAGATGGATAATCCACTCCTTTTGTCTGTTTGTTGGCAAATACTCTAATTGGAGTCTCATCCACATAAAACCTATTAATTTACAACACAAACAATCAGTCAATTATAAAAAAATATAATTTAGGTGTAGATATGTAAATATATAAGAATTGGGTGGTATGTAAGTGATATAATATGCATTGATAAGCTTACACTATTTGATGAGTGTTCCATAAGATTTTGTAGCTATAGAAGTCAGCAGTTGGGTCAAACCATAATTTGACCCTTTGTTCTCTATTGCCTTTCCCATTTGCAAAGACATTTGTCTGAAGATAGATGGGCTTCCCTTCAAGGTTTCCAAGGAACTCGAAATCCAGCTCAGCATGTTTGTTTGAATCAGAGGCCAACTAAATAAAATTAAAATATAAAGTTTAGGAGCTTGATTAATAATTAATAATTAAGATTAATTTAATTTGTTTTCAAGCTAACTGGCACAGAGAAAACATGACATGCGGCAGGCTGCAAGTCTGGACGCACTATGACCCGTCTAGATTATCTGAATAGTCGTCCAAACATAATGTTTGCTCGTGTTGATAATGACTTGTGCATGAGAAGGAATACTAATTGTTGGTTGATGTAATATATTGATGTGCGTTATGGTTTATGAAGATTATATATATAGACATACCCACATGCATGGTTACCTCACTTGTTTTTATTATAACGTTCAGGAGAAAAGTTGACGTTTGATGTTACTTGTTTGGTCAGCATTAATTTCATTAGAAGAGAATTTATTGGGAGATTTTTTTATTCCCTTAATTGTTTTTTTTTTAATATTTTGAGATGTGAAATTTATCATATATTTAAATATTAATATTAAAAATCATACCATGTTCCCTATTTTGATATTATAGCAATATTTTTGAAAAGGAGATTGTTGATTTATATCTATTTTCAATTTTCATGTTAATTTAAGACATTTTTAGCTACATTATAATTGATCAAATTCTTTAAAATTTGTGATTGAAATTATGACTAATAATTTTTTTAAAAAAATAGTTTAAGGAATTGTAAGTGTTGTTCAAAATTCTTAGTTATAGTGCTTAGAGATTTAATAATTGGATTATTGTAACATTGAAATGAATTTGATGAGATCTTACATAGAAAGCAGTCACAACTCCAGATGAGTTCTTTGGCGGTAGCTTTATCCTCATTTGGAAGTACCCTGATCCGTATTTAAGCTTTGATCCAAATCCAGAACCTAATTGATACAAAAACACCAGTTAAAGCTAAAGAGCATTATATATATCTGCTTATCAGTTGTAAGTTCTCTCTGGTATGGGGTTCGATCCCCCTCAAGTGGAGGGTGTGATACTCGAATAGTTAGGCGCACCTGGGATGATCGGGGCTCATATAATAGCCTCAAACAATTCCTTTATAGTTAACGAAATGACGAAAGAGTCTATTATTAATGGCAAGTGGGTCTCATAAATTATATCTCTGGCCAATCCCAAGGTATTGCGATCGGCCAACTTGACATGTAGCACCCTACCATTAGACTTTGGACGCAAACTGCATCTCCAGCCATTGAGGGAATTTATGGGAGTTAGTATATGTTTTTTAACACAAATTTAAATTAATTTGTGATTAATAAACTTTGAACAAAAAACTAAAATGTTTAGTAACCGTGAAAAAAAGGCGTGTAGCCATATTCTTCAAAAGAATATATGCGATATTTAGCTAACTTAAAAAGACTTGACAGAAAAACTCTGAAATTGTTAGGTGTTTTTAACGTTTTTTTAAAAATTAAATAGTAAGCTGGCCAATATTTTCTTGGCCGAAATATCTGTTTAATCAAAAATATTTATTAGCTTAAGTTTATATGATAAAAGCATGCAAACTTGAGCACATTTACGCATAATTAATACATCATCTACTACTCTTCCAAGATGTTCAAAGGAATGATTAGTATTGGCTAAGAAAGTTTTAGAGTCTGGTTAGGCAGCTTGTGCGTTTCAGGATAGACAACTTATCCTGAAACAAGATCCGCGGGTCAGCCCACGACCTACGGTAAGTGTAAAAAGACCAAACGCGGCAGATAACGTTTTCAAAAACGGACAAATCAAACGATTAGGCGTCGTTTTCAAAAAGGTCGCCGCATTTATAAGCTGCCCCAAACGGGCACTTAATTAAGAAATTCTTGGATTAATTATCAAGTGATTTCGTATTTGTTAGGGGGTATTTATATATACTAATCACCGTAAATGCATGATAATGACGTATAGTACGTATTAATCCCAAATGTCATTTAACTGTTCAAGAGATGGAAAGAGAAATTAAGATAATAATGATAATTATGTTTGTTGATTACAGGTTTGTAAGGGTGTCAAAATAATAATAATAATAACGTTTTCTTATTGACCATGCAAGCATGATAAGGCCTTATACCGATATATATATATATATATATATATATATATATATATATATATATATATATATATATATATATATATATATATATATATATATATAT
>NEWO01000034.1:215154-280638 GCA_003013225.1 Phalaenopsis aphrodite | reverse complement strand
ATATATATATATATATATATATATATATATATATATATATATATATATATATATATATATATATGTATATATATATATGTTAAAGCTCAGTCAATTTATCTATTCATAGTTTTTGGTCATATATTTTAACTTGCATTGCACACTTCAAATCATATTGAGAATTTTTTATTTGCTTGATAAATCACATGCACATTAATGAGATAAATAAATAGAATTTTTACTAAGTTAAAATTTGAGAGTGAAGTGCTCATTGGCCAAAAAGGATATTGTCTCATTCTTAAAATCATAATTGTATAAGAGAAAGAGTACAATATGATGATGTTACATTATTACCTCTACTTTAGAGAGAGTTATACAAGATATTATTGATATTTTGCATATATGAGTTTGGCGTTCGGATGTTGTATGTCTCGATCAACTGTGTTTGATTAGCTTCAGGTTGGAAGAACCTGTTCAGTCGGCTAGACTTAGTTGTGGGTATTGCTGGTTGATCGGTTGTTTTGTACAGTTTTTGACTTTTGATAATAGGTGGGGACAATTTTGAACGTCCCCAGTATGATTGGAGATGCTGAGAGATTAATTCTTCCCTCAGGTCCGCTTCTTCGAGATGGTTAACCTGATCAAATGTCTCTATATCTTGATTTTGATTAAATGGTTTAGACTCATAGCCTTTAGTGGTTCAGCCGGCTTTGGCTTTGTAGGTTTGGCATGAACAGCTAAACTCGGTGGAATAAGTGGGCCTCGCGATCATCTATCGACGAGTCATTTGTATGGTATGTATGTAAATCCCCCCTTAGAACAAAAGCATATTCTCATACAGAAATTACAAGATAAATTACATGCACATAAAATATATTCAACAAAATTATTAAAAGTAATTATATTATGAATGTGCCAAAAACTAAATTTTTATATTATTAAGCTTAATCTTTTGAATTATAATATGCTTAAAGTTTAATTTATATTATCATCTTGTAAACCAACCAACTAGCTAGCCTAAAACTCTACTAAATTTAACTTATGAGTCATTTATGTCATAGAAATTGAGCTGTCTCACTAATATAATTACATGTCAAATTAATATTTTGGTTTACATTCCACTCCATACAAAAAGAATTTTCTTTCCATTTGTCTTGATCAAGCTGCCAGCCAATCATTAGTTGGGGCACATGACACTGGCAATGTGGAGGTAATTTACATTGCCATGGCTTTCAAAAAATAAGAATAAATGCAACATTATTGAATTTAAAATTGTTGGAGATTTTTTATTTTATTTTATTTTATTAAAAAAATATTCAAGTAGAAATAAAAATAAATTAGAGAGATTTGATTTTACATTTAAACTAAATTTGTATGATAATTTTTTTTAACTATTATTATTATTATTATTATTATTATTTTGCATTTCTCTCCTTAAATTTAGAGTTTTTTTGGTATAGGCTATATGTGATTGGAAATGATGAGGAAGGAGAGAGAGCATGAGCTTCTACATTGGCGAAAAATTGAACAAGTTTTTCTGTTTGGAATCCGGACGTGCGGACGATGGACGGGATGCAGCGGAGGATCGGACCTCCGTTGTATTGCTGCATCGCGTCCGTTGTTCGCACGTCCTGACTCTGGACAGAAAAATCACTTGAAGAGCAGTGTGGATATGAAGTGAATTTATGAATTCTTCAATTTTATTTTAATCGGAAAAATTAAAATAAAATTCAATTTTATTTTATTTATAATTATAGTTTTATTTTAATTTAGAAAATATGGGCTTTTTAAACTTTAGGGCCCCATGGGCTTTAAATGAGCGGTTGGATTGGATTTTGGTTTAGCATTATACTTTTTCACAATGCGGTTATTTAGGGTCCTTTTTTTAATATTTTTAATCTATTTATGCTTTGATTTATTATTATTATTATTATTATTATTATTTGTGAATGTGAGGGCCAAGCTATTTATGCCTTGATTTGAAATATAATTTATTTATATAATTAAACTATATTTTATATTTATTACATATTAAATGTTAAAATATATTTGACTAGCTGCAATATCCGGCGAAGGCACGGTTGCTTGTGTAAAATACTTATTTGCATGAACATTTGTCTTCCATTTTAGGCTCTTTGTATTTTTCTATTCTCCGTCACTTTCTTTCCTACATCTATTTTATCAAAAACTTCCTATCTTACCTAGTCATGAGATTCTAAAGTAGAAGTGAGGATGACAAATGAGGGTGAAGTAATAAGCATCAATGGGTATGAAGAAAACAACTTTCAATATTAGCAGATAAAGATATAAACTAGAAGTCTACCATAAAGATAAAGCCATCATCAATGATGCATGAAAAAATAAGGCTCTAAAGATATTAGTAATAAGAGTTTTGTAACTATGACTTAGCAAGGGTGATGCTTTTATCATGAAATACTAATAGATAAAGCTTCAATTTCTCTAAATAAAAGACAAGCATTCAAGATTCTCACTCACACACACATCTCCTCATATGATAGATTTTCTTAAATACTTACCCAAACTTTGGAGTCTTCTTTTGGTACTCTTTTCAAACCTTAAGCTCACGGCAATGTTGCCTTGAATCACGATGTCATATATTTCAAATTGAAGCCAAATTTAAATCTTTTTTGAACAATGCCACAAGCCAATTTTGAAACTTATTTTGTTGGCATCTTAGAGCCCTTAATTCTAACCCAATTTGGCTCCTGATTGAGCCAAACCTTTGTTGATTCGTTTGAGCCAATTCAACCTTACCAAGTTACACTATTGATAGCTCAATCCAATCCCCATGTGAGCCCACATAATCAACTCTAGAAGCTTCACTTGGTTGAGCCAATCATTGCTATAATCTCCTCCCACATGCCTTGCTTTTCATTGACATATAACCTTAACTGATCCCATAACCAACCCAACATCAAGGAGGAGTGGGCACATGTGCTAGCCCATTGAGATGGCTCTAATGCAAAGTTAACCATGACCATAAATCCACACGACTCATCTTCATTAGAGACTTTATCCACTTAACACACCCTCACTGGTTTCTTGAAGGTGACTAGGCACCACCTCACTGATCTATAGAAAATGGATTGCACCAATAAAAATGTTATACCTATCCCTAGTCAAGCCTTTAAATGGAGCTCATTTTTGGCTCATTGAGAAAAAAATAAAAATAACTCAACCACTAGCGAAGCCTTGCTAATTTCACCTCTAATCAATCCCTCAGAGCTCAACCACTCTTCCCACACCAATTCCATTACCCCAAGCCCTAATTCCGCCTTTAATTGAGCTTGTCAAAACCAGGACATATTCGATTGCCACTGTCCATAGCTTGATTCTCAATTCCAACACTTGCATTACCTTCCATGAATATTTTAACCACTTCCCTATTCAATTGTTCAAAGCCCTGAGCTCTTTGGACCAGTATTCAACCGAGAAGACGCGAGTTTGATCGAATTCAAACATGAGGATTCCAGAACTTTAAATTGGAGCTTGGAGCACACTAATTGGATCATTGCAAAGCTATCAAAGGGATTGGATCTAATAGACCATCATTGGATTGAGGTATGCACTCTTCTCAAAATTTCCATGGATTTGGACCTTTGTGAAGTGAACCCACATGTTAGATACTTTTGATCAATAGATAGATAGGTCTTGATGCGATGAAAGTGTACGACCTAAATTTTTATAAACTGTTTAATGGTGAGGAGAACTATGCACTTTTGTGCGGATTGTGCTCTATTCACGCCACATTTGGGATGCTGAACCGATGTGTGTACGTTATATTTTATTTAAAACTGACGACTCAAATAGAATCTTGTGGTGCAGTGTTGTTTGTGATCGCATATGGGATCAAGACGGTGGAGCCGACGCAGAGCCTGACATGCACAAACCAATTATTAGCGGACAAATTAGAGTCAGCAAGTTGTAAGGGAAGCTCGCATGGCAAACAATGTGGCGGCTGACTTAGCAGAACGTTTAAGTAGGAAATTATCATATACCTAATTAATTAAGCTAAATAAATATAACAAAACTTTAAAAATTCATAAAAATAAAAATACGCATCGGAAAAATATGAAATAAATTTTGCTATACTCATTAAGTCCATAATAAATTAATAAAAAATAAAAAAATGTAATATCAATAAGTAAAATTAAAATAAAATTTACATTATTAAATAAGAAATACTTCATAAATTTCATAATATATATATAAAAAATGGAAACTATGTTTGATTGAACCTCTTGGTCATATGGAAACTATGTTTTAATATCTTAATTGAAATTTCTTGTTATTTTCCATTTATTGAAATAAATAATTCTAGAAATTGAAATATATTTTGGAAAATTATGAAATAAATTATGAAATATTAATTGTCTTATGGGTGGTCATTTTATTCAATTAGACAGCAACTTTGAGTTATGATGGCTAATTAACTTTTCTTAAGAGAGGTATTTTTGTAATTATTATATTTATACTTTAAACTTCTTCTAATTAAAATTGGATTATGTTAGGGTATAAATGGGTAAAAGTTTTGATGAAATATTACTGGGAAGAATAAAATATGTAAGATGTTATAAATGCAATTTCCAAATTTATTGAGAATTTGAAATTTCAAAGTGTTTGGATGAGTATTGGTGGGTATCATTGTTTGGAATTATTTAATTTACTTATTAAAACCTCCAACCATAATTTGAATGAATTTACATTATAATGCACATGAAATGTAATAAGACTGATAAAATTGCAAAAATATACCGAAGGGTTAAAATGAACAAACAAAAATGATCGAAGAGTCTGATTGGAATCATACTTAAGATCATAAATGAATAAATTTAAGCAACATGGGATTAATTTGAGCTAAGCATTGGTAAGTTTGTATTTTTACCTCAAAATTACTAAGATTTAAAATAGAACTCTTCGTTAATACATAAAAATTTTAGAACTTCGAATTGGTTTTGGGGTTGATTTGCAAGTTTGCTGAATTTAAGACGCCCTGTCGCCTGATTCATCCAGTAAAAGATATAACAATGATGAAACATAACAAATTAAATAATATTGTTAAATAACTGAAGAGAAACCTCATGTATGTCAATGACAGTCTCATAACGGGAAACGACCCTCAAGCCATTGCATAGCTCGCACACACCTTCCTATCAAAGTTCCAGCTCAAAGAGCTTGGCTGGATCAATACCTTCCTTACCATTCACATAAACCGTACACCCAAATGTTACCACTTAACCCGAACCTCATACAGTCATTCCCTACTCCACCAACTTGGCCTATCCACATGCAAATCAGTCCACACCCCTCTCCCTCACTAATTCATCACCGACAAAATCCCTCTTCAAGAGTTTTCAAATATCATTCAACACTGACAACTTGCCGATTCACTTTAGTTCCTTACAATTATTAGACTAGACATAGTCTTTGTCGTCGACTATATTTGTTAACATATGCATAGCCCTCTTTATTACCGATTTCGGCTCATCAAGAATCTTCTATGTTATCTCAAAGGTAACATCACATTTAGTCTCCCAATAACTGAAACCCACTTCAACTCCACGCTTCCTCCAACTCTGATTGAGCCGAAGACTCACAAGACCAACGATCGACCATTGAATTTTGCACATTCCTTGACAGCAATCTCATCTATGGACAGTTCAAAAGTTGGAAACGGTAGCGCGCTCCTCAATTGAAGCCAAACATTAAGTTCTTGCTGCTGCCACCACTGACATAATTTAGCTTTGAAGACTAAGTCGGGAATTCAACATCCACCTCCAAGTCCACCAATCCACTGTGACAAGACATCTGCAATTGCCATCGCTCTCAACTCCATCTTCCACACTTGTTCGAAGCATGCCGAAATAGACTATCACTAGGTCCACGATCACAAGCAATCGAGCCATACTCAAATTTTACCAGACATAATCACAGTTTCATACAGTTGCTCAAATAACAATCCTAAAACATTCTCTACTGCGCCATTTATATATCACGTAATAAAATGACGATGTGACTTTAACTTTTCATTTACCTGAAAAGAGCTTTGCTGCCTTACCGTTCTTCTCTCTTCCTCTTCCCTGCATGTAGTCCGCAGGTTCCTTCTGAATGAAACAGTAAAGCTTTCAATTGATGGAAGACGAAGTTGGGCTTGAGAGCGGCGGAGGTGTGGTTTTTACGATAGTTTAGATCCATGGGTTTAAGACGGGGTTTGACATCTTCTTATGCTGACGGTGCTAGGGTTAGTTCACCCAGTGAAGAATAACACTACTTTGAAATTATGATTTTGGTTCGGTAAATCATTTGTGCGAAATTCTTCTTCCTCCTCGACACCAAATCGATCTTCGCCCAATAGATCGCTGATGGCCGGTGCTGGAATTCTCTCCGGCGGCGAGCAGCGGAGGCGACAGGTTTGGCGTCGTGAGCGGTGGCTTGTAGCCCTAGGAATCGCCCTCCACGCCATTTACATGCTCAGCATCTTTGACATTTATTTCAAGACCCCCATCGTCCACGGCATGGACCCCGTGCCGCAGCGCTTCCCGGCGCCCGCCAAGCGGCTCGTCCTCCTCATTGGTTGGTTCCATTTTCTGAATTTCTACTGGATCTCATCTCTACCATTCCTTATTTGACCCGCGAACTCTGTAAACTCCATTTTAATTATACAGCGGATGGACTGCGAGCTGACAAGTTCTTTGAGCCCGAATCTGATGGGAGGTTTAGGGCACCATTCCTGCGTAGCGTGATGCTGGAGAAGGGTCGGTGGGGGGTATCACACGCGCGGCCGCCTACTGAGTCGAGGCCCGGACATGTGGCCATTATTGCTGGATTTTACGAAGATCCCAGCGCTGTCACCAAAGGTTTTGTTTTTGATCCATTTTTTTTAATTGAGTTAGACTGCATTGAGATATGGTCCCATTTGTGCATGCTTATAGAAAGGTTCTGCTCGAGCTTGAATTTGGCAGAGAGTTCCTGTAATACTGGCATCGAAACCAACTAAGGAAGATTGGATTCATACTTTTCAATATAAATTATCACGAAGAAAAACCCAATAAGCTAGTAAGCTGTCAACATGGAAGAATTTTCACAAACTGAATAACGCCTAAGGGAAGAAAGTTGAACACCAGGCTAAGAAATTCTAACAGAACAACTTTATAACAAAATATTGTCACCACTTAAAGATATCTTGCCATGATGGGGGGTGAAAGAAATTCAAACTGCAGTGGAACAGTATAAGCAACTCAAGTTCTAAATCAGAGTCTTTTTTATTGTTGTTTCTTGCCATTAGGGTTAGCTGTGTTTGCTAGCTGCATACTTTTGTTATACTTGTTAGATAATATTTCAAGAATGGCTGGAATGTTCCAGCCTGCCATGTTGATATAAAACAAACTATGTAGTTATCTGTAAAGAAAGAGAAAAAAAAAGTCTTAACCTGATTGTGAATTAAACGACAGAGAATTTCATGTATGAGAGCTTCTTGATTCAAGAGTTTTTGGAATCTCTTTCAAGGGTAATAAAGTTCAAGGCGTGTAGGTGAAAACAACTTGCGGAAGCAGTAGCCCGTGTTTACTCGGCCCTCTTCTCCAATGGGGTCTGGTAACTAATTCGGCCTAGTTGATTAACAGCAACCTGCAAAGGATAATGAACATCAACATTAGATTATAGCTAAATAAGGGGAAAAGCAGAAGGAAAACACAAATCATATATCAGAAACCGGCGGGTAACTGTTGCCCTTTCTTTCTGATGAATGGGGTGTTTATATACTTACATTGCCAAATAATACATAGGCCCCTTATTTACCAAATATCTTTCTTGCCCCCCTTATTTACCAAATTTTTTTTTTATGGACCTCTAAGAGTAGTAACTAAGCTCTTATAAATGATTAATTATAAATAAATGACTTATGGTGATACGCGCTTTACTTTTTTTGGTTCCAAATTATATTCTGATTGATCTTGCTTGAATGATCTTGATTTAGAAAGTTATTTAGGGGCTCCATCATGTTAAAATGTCTTTATTATTTTTATTTAATAATTTTTTTTCCATTTAATACAAAATCATGGGTAAGATTATCATGCCACTTTTTTCATATTATACTAAGTAAGTACTATTTAATTTCATAATATCATATGATTTTTCAATATCCAAACAATACTTTGAGGTGCAACAAAATCACTTGATCCATTCATAAATGGAACACAAAACCACAAACAAACCCTTTTTTTAATCTAGAAGTAAAGGAAATTTTTTTGCGAAGGTTTTAATGGTGATTTAAAGGAAAAGAATTGAAAATGCAATATAGAGTAGTAATTATGGATGCATATATTAGGTGTGCAAAGATTAAATGAAACATCCAAATGACATGCTTTTCCTAGGATATGCTGGTGGAACTTAATTGTGAGAATTTGCTACTCTTTCAAGATACATTGTATAGACATGCTTATTAAGTTCATTAGTTGAGCCAAACATGACGTGGGACATGCTAGTTAAGAAGATTGCCTTAATGTTTTATGAGAGTACAACAATAACAACAATAACAACGACATCAACAAAACTTTATCCCACTAAGTGGGGTCGGCTCCATGAATCCTTTTTCTTCATTGCGTCATATTGAGTGTCATATTTTCATTTAATTATAATAAATTAAGATCATTTTTTGTACAATATGCTCAAGTCTTTCTAGATCTACATCTGTCTTTCTTAACATAAATTGAATTTAAAACATCTAATGTCCTAATTGGATCATCAAATGATTAATGTTTCATGTGACCAAACCATCTAAGATGGTTCTCTCTAATTTTGTCCGCTACTGGAGCTACACCTATCACACATTTATTTTGCATTTTGTCTCTAAGTGTAAAATCTCTCATTCACCTAAGCATTTTCATCTCGGCAACACTTAACTTAGTTTTATGCTTCTCTTTTAAAGGCCAACATTCAATGCCATAGAGCATTTGCAGGTCTCACCACAATCTTATAAAATTTTCCTTTCAGTCTAAGGGTACTTTTCTATCACACAATAGGCTCAAATCATTTATCCACTTCAACCAACCAATTTGAATTTTACTGATAACATCCCTATCTATATCCCTATCTATATCACAATCACTTTGAACAATAGACCCGAGATATCTAAAGCGTTTACACATTTTAATAATTTGATCACCTATAGTTACAACTCTGTCACTAGAGCTACTACTACTATTACATTCTATGTATTTAATTTTAATTATACTCAAACGAAGACCTCTAGACTTCAATGTAGACCTCCATAATTCAAGTTTTTCTTTAGCTTTTTCTCTGGTCTTATCCACGAGAAGGATATCATCGACGAAAAAGCATACACCAAGGTACATCCTCCTGTAAATATCCAATAAGAGCATCCATAACTAAAGCAAAATGATATGGGCTTAAAGCCATTTCCTGATGTAATCCAATTGAAATTGGAAAACATTTGGTCAATCTTTCTTCTGTTCGAACACAAGTAACAACTCTAGTATACATATATTTAATGACTTGAATAAGTATATCAACATCTTTCTTCTCTCGAACTCTCCAAAAGATATCTCTTGGAACTTTATCGTAAGCTTTTTTGTAAATCTATAAAAATCAAATATAGATCCTCCTTATTCTCTCTAAACTTACTCATCAAACTTCTCAGTAAATGTATAGCTTCCATAGTAGACCTGCCAGACATAAATCCAAATGGATTATGAGAAATCTTTGTAATATGTTTTGACCTATGTTCAATTACCCTCTCCCATAATTTTAAAGTATGACACATCAACTTAATTCCTCTATAATTTGCACACCCTTGTGCATCCATTTTATTCTTTAAAATGGGGACCAAAATACTCTTCCTCCACTCCCCAGATCTTTTTAGCTTTTCAAATAATGTTAAAGAGTTTAGTAAGCTAAGAAACTCCCAAATTTCTTATATATTTCCACACTTCAATTGGGATATCATCAGGTCGCACAAAATTTCCACTTTTGATTTTCTTTAAGGCCTCTTTAACTTCTTTTTCACTAATGCGACGGAAAAAAAAACATTTTATTATTATTAACGATGTTAAGATCATTACGGTCGATCTTATTTTCAAAAACTTCATCAAAACGTTTATTAAAATCACTCACCCATCTATGTAGAATATCTTTTTATGAGAAAAACACTTTTTGATTTTAATCTTTAATTCACTTTACTCGAGTTAAATCTTTATTTTTCTTTTCTCTTTGTTTGATTAGTTTATACATATATTTTTCACCCTTTTTAGTATCTAATCTATTATAAAGATCACTAAAAATATAATTTTAAGCATCACAGATTGTTCTCTTAGACTTTTTATTGGCTATTTGATATTTTTCCCATTTCTCTAAGCTTTTTCATTTAAACCAATTTTTATAACATATCTTTTTATATTTTATTTTTCTTGCACATTATTACTCCATCACAAATTAATTTTATTTATGGAAGCTTTTTCTTTTGATTCTCCAAGTATATCTTTTGCTACTTGTTTAATAGTGTTTGTTACTTTTTAACCTACATAGAATTTATTTTTTCATGAACATCCCAAATCTTGAAAATTTGAAGTTCACTCATAAAATTAATTTTATTTGTGACTTTTAGGTGCTCACATTTAATTCTACGACAATGACTCCTAATATTATATATTTTACAACTCTTAATCTTAAAATATAGAACTAATAATCGATGTTGAGTACTTAAATCCTCACTTGGAATAACCTTACAATTTTCACATTCTCGACGATCTCTTCTTCTCATAAGAAAATAATCAATTTGTGTTTTATTAGATTCATTCTTATAAGTAATAATTTGTTTATCTCTTTTCTTGAATAAAGTATTAGCAATAACAAAATTATATGCTAAAGAAAAGTATAATATGTTTCTACCTTCTTCATTAATAACTCTAAAACCGTTGCCACTATTAATATTTTTATAATCTTCTACCACTCTACCGATATTTCTATTTAAATCTCCTCCAATAAAAATTCTTTCTTCAAGAGGTATCATTTATATTAAGTCTTCTAGGTCATTCGAGAATTTTTCTTTAGAACCTATATCTAAACCTTTTGAGGAGCATAAACACTTATAATATTAAAATTTTAGTATCAACAATAATCTTAAGGGCTAAAATTCTATCTCCAATTCTATTAATTTTTTCAACATTATTTTTTAAACTTATCTATAATTACTCATACACCATTTCTAGTGCTACTCTTACTTGAATACCAAAGTTTAAAACTGAAGTTATCAATCTCCTTAGCCTTTTCTTCAACCCATCTAGTTTCTTGAATAAAACAACAACAACAACAACAATAATGCCTTAATTACACTACGTGTGGTTGGTTACATGGATCCTTTTTCTCCAATGAGTCCTATTTAGTGTCATATTTTCATTTAGTTCTAGTAAATTAAGTTCATTTTTAATACAATAAGCCCAAGTTTTCCTAGGCCTACCTCTGCCTTTCTTAACACAAGTCGAATCTAAAACATCCACTCTCCTAATCGGATCATTAGATGGTCGACGTTTAATGTGATCAAACCATCTAAGACGACTTTCTCTAATTTTGTCCGTCACATGAGCTACACCAACCCTATCACGAATATATTCATTTCGCATTTTCTCTCTAAGTGTAAAGCCACTCATCCACCTAATCATTCTCATATCGACAACACTTAACTTATTATCATGCTTCTCTTTTAAAGGCCAACATTCAGCACCATAGAGCATTGCAGGTCTCACCACCGTCTTATAAAATTTTCCTTTCAGTCTAAGCGGTACTTTTCTATCACACAAAACGCCCGAAGCATTCCTCCACTTCAACCAACTAACTTGAATTCTACTATTAATATCCCCATCTATATCACCATCGCTTTGAACAACGGACCCAAGATATCTAAATTGATTATGAGAAATCTTTATGTTGCGTCTTAACTTATGTTCAATTACCCTCTCCCATAACTTTAAAGTATGAAACATCAACTTAATTCCTCTATAATTTGCACACTCTTGTGCATTCCCTTTATTCTTAAAAATGAGGACCAAAATATTCTTCCTCCACTCCTCAGACATCGTTTTAGTTTTTAAAATAATATTAAAGAGTTTAGTAAGTCAAGAAACTCCCAAATTTCCCAAATATTTCCACACTTCAATTGGGATATCATCAGGGCTTACAGACTTTTCACCCTTGGTTTTCTTTAAAGCCTCATCAACTTCTTTTTTACTAATGCGACGATAAAAATGAATCGTTTTTCTATTATTCACGATATTAAGATCACTAAGGTCGATCGTATTTTCAGAAACTTCATTCAAAAGTTTATCAAAGTAACTCACCCACCTATGTTGAATATCTTTTTATAAGAAAAGTACTTTTTGATTTTCATCTTTAATACACTTTACTTGAGTTAAATCTTTACTTTTCATTTCTCTTTGTTTGGCTAGTTTATACATATATTTTTCATCCTCCTCAGTATTTAATCTATTATAAAGATCATTAAAAATAGAATTTTTAGCATCATAGATGTTCTTTTAGACTCTCTGCGGGTCGTTTGATATTTTTCTCAGTTATCTAAGCTTTTACATTTAAACCAATTTTTATAACATAACTTCTTATATTTTATCTTTTCTTGCACATTATTATTCCACCACCAACTATTTTTATTTATAAAAATTTTTCTTTTTTTTGTCTAAGCACATGTTTTGTTACTTATTTAATAGTGTTTGTTACTTTATCCCACATAATATTTGATTCTTCATGAATGTCTCAAATTTTGAAATCTTGAATTTTACTCATAAAAATAATTTTATTTGTGTCTTTTAAGTTTCTCTATCTAATTATATGATGCTGAGCCATAATATTCTTTATTTTACAACCCTTAATCTTAAAATCTAGAACTAATAAACGATGTTGGATACTTAAATTTTCACTTGAAACGACCTTACAATCTTTACAATCGCGACAATCTCTTCTTCTCATAAGAAAATAATCAATTTGTATTTTATTAGATCCACTCTTATAAGTAATAAGATGCTCATCTCTTTTCTTGGATAAAGTATTAGTAATAACAAAATCATACGCTAAAATAACTCTACCTTCTTCATTAGTTACTCCAAAATCGTAGCCACCATGAGTATTTCTGAAGTCTTCTACTACTTTACCGACATGTCTATTTAAACCTCCTCCAATAAAAATTTTTTCTTCAAGAGGTATCATTTGTATTAAGTCTTCTAAGTCATTCCAAAATTTATCTTTAGACCCTGTATCTAAACTTGCCTGACGAGCATAGACACTTATAATATTAAAAATATTAGTATTAATGATAATCTTAAGGGCTATAATTCTATCTCCAACTCTATTAATTTTTACAACATTATCTTTCAAACTCTTATCTATAATTACACCTACACCATTTATAGTGCGACTCTTACCAGAATACCAAAGTTTAAAACCTAAATTATCAATTTTCTTAGCCTTTTCTCCATCCCACTTAGTTTCTTGAATTCATAAGACATTAATTTTCCTATGAATCATAATATCAACTAATTCTATTAATTTAACATTGAGAGTACCTATATTCCAAGATCCTATCCTAATATTAGTTTCATTAGTTTCATGGACTAACTTCTTTATCCGTATTCGCTCGTAATGTGGGAATCCTTGCTTATTAACACTACACCCGGGCGCCGGTGTAGCGACCCTTGCACACTTTTCACTGTATTCAGGCTATACAACGCGTCGCTTCCAGGGGACGTCTTAGCACTTACACAAAGATCAAAAGGATTCATGTCATGATTTTTTCGACAAGTTGTACGCTGGCTGTCGACTAACATACACAACCCTCCACTTTTTACATCCGGGCTTGAAACCGACAACGACAGTGTTAAAAGATATTTTTTTTCCTCCAAACCTAATGTTTTATGAGAGTTTAGAAGTATAATTTTTTCATTAATAAGGAGACTTGTCTGTAAAGTGATGATGCATGAAAGATTATTATCGGAAAAAATGTGCTTCAAAGAGTGAATAAAGATAATTACTTCTTAGTTGTATAATATATAAGAAAGCTAAATACATTGCAAAGAAGGTCGTGAGTACCCACCAAAGAAAAAGTTATGATGTAATGATTTCTATGATATATCGATCATTAAGGAAGGATAAAATGAGATATATAAAGTAATTTAGTTAAGGGATGTTATATTTAAAGATTTTAGTTAAGAATTAAAAGCGACTATAATGATCTTAATTAAAGAAGAAAATATAAAGTACATATAAAAATGATTGTTAAATGAGAATTTTGACAAAAAAAAAAAAATTTGAAGAGTATGATAGACTAATTATTGAGTTCTAACATATAAACTCTAAGCAAAAACGATATACATAGTAAAAGATGGGGATTTATGTGTTATTTTATAGCAGCTTGGCTAACAAATATTTGCAATTGAATTTTAATGAATTAGAAGATGCCAAATTATTGCAGAAGAATTTTTTTGGTACCATTATTTAAGATCATATGGGTTGTTTAAAACTGCGGTGATTATAGAGTAATTGAATAGGGTAAAGTTCTATTGATATAATATCATTAACATTATTTCATGTTAGGAAGATCTTTTATGGAAGAAATCCTTTGCGATAAAATAATTATTGATAAGTTTATGAAGTAGAGGAAGGATCTACACATGATTTTTGCTGATTTTGAGAAAGCTTATGATCAAGTACCAAATGATTTAATTTGGTGTGTATTAAGGCAAAATATATGTAGCTATACTCATGTAGATGTAGCGTTGAATAGTAGTATCATAAGTATCCGCTAAGTGATCTATTATCTTAGGATTACATCAATGATTATAATTAACTATTTTATAGTTTTATTTGGTCATGAAAGTGCTTAAAAAGCATATTCAAAGTGAGGCGTTTGGTCATATAAATTTTCTTACAGGTGACATAGTAATAAGTGGTGTGACATATGTTAAAATGAGTGACAATTTAGAATGATAGAGATAATTTTTGGAAGATAAAAATGTCAAGGTTACTAGAGCAAAAGCTATATAAAGGCATACATTTGTAAAGGTGGTGACATTAACAATTATCAATTTTATTAGAAAATAAAGTGACATGTGGGCGTGATATGTTTGAATATCTTTGATTTATGATTGAAAAGTTAGAAAATAAAATGACACAATATCATCAATGTAGTATTTATTTAACTGATTTGGTCTAGTCATACTTAATTTCTTGTTGGCTGAGTGAAGGAGCCAAAACAATCAACAAAGAAGTTGAACCAAATTTTTTTTCATAAAATTTTTCGGTCCCCTTAGCATCTATTGCATAACTTTGCTTTATTTTTATTTAAGCTTTCTGAATTAGTTTGAATTTAATAAAGATAATAATAATTTATCCTAATTTAGGGTTCACATTATTTTATACATAGGACCTTATGTATGGTGATTGATTATTGGTTGGATTGTTTAAATTATGATGTATTCAATGAACAATTTCTGTACTCCTTTATGGATTCCTGGTTGTATTTTCTTGAGGATTGGACATCAATAGCTTAAGGATTCACCTTTTCATTTTTTAATTTTGTTTCTATTTCTTAGCGCTTTTTACAATGCCACCGTATATGCTCCATCATTTTGGCATCAAAATGAACTTCCTATTGTTTGCTCAAAATTTCATCACTTTATTGTCATTTTTTTCTAGATTAGATAACTTCCATGCTCTTTTTTTTTTTTTTTTTTTGTTATGAAGAAAATATAAGATTTTGCCTTTTTATACAATATCCCTCTTCCAGCATTGAACCTTCTCTCTTTCTCTCTTTAAAATGAATGAAAATGTAAGGTTCAATGCTGGAAGAGGGATATTGTATAAAAAGACAAAGTCTTATATTTCTTCATAATAAAAAAAATAAAAAAGTGTATGGAAGTTATCTAAGCCAGAAGAAAATGACAATAAAGTGAGAAAAATTTGAGCAAACAATAGGAAGTTCATTTTGATGCCAAAATGATGGAGCATATGCAGTGGCATTGTAAAAAGCGCTAAGAAATAGAAACAAAATTTAAAAATGAAAAAGTGAATCCTCAAGAAAATTCAACCAGGAATCCAAAAGGGAGTACATAAATTGTCATTGAATACATCATAATTTAAAAAATCCAACCAACAATCCCTTAGAGGGGGCTCCCACCATCCTCTCCTACTTCTTTTCCTTTTTCTTTTATTTTTTCCTCTCCTATATATATATATATTTTTTCTTTCTTTCCTTTCTTGCCTCCCTAAACCTTTCCTAATTTTATAACCTTTCCTAAAAAAAATAAAATTTGATTTTATTCTCCTTCTAAATTTAATACCCTTGTATTAAATCTGAAATCTGATTTTATTTCCTTCTCTATTTCAAATATCTTGGCTAAATTTTGAGATATGGTATTATTCCTTTCCTATTTTAATGCTTTCTAAAATTGAGTCAAGTCTTTTATAAATAGGGGTTCTTGTGTCTAGGGTAAGAGACTTGATTTTAAAATCTGAATTCAGCTTTGCATTTTTTCCCTCTCGAGGTCTGTATCCAACGATGAGGAAGGTGTCCAGCTGTAACCCCATCCTAAGTGGCGATTATCTTTGCCCTTCTGACTTCTCCACGCTGTCCTGCAGTTCGTCGACGTTTTAACCAACCTCCAGCACTTCCAACCACCTCTCTGTCAGCCCTCAGCTGCCCGATTCACCCCTGCTGCTCTTCCAGGTTGCTGCGAGCCCTCCTACAGCCTCCCTACTGCTCTTTCAGGTTGCTGACAATTCCCTGCAGCCTTCCTGCAGGGTGCCGCAGCCTCGTGCTGCCCTTCCAGATCTCCGACAGCTCCCCTGTAGCTTCTCTGTAGGCTGCCACCGTACCTGCAGCCTCCCTCACAGCAGACCGTAACCCTCCCTCTACCGTCCAGTCCACCGCTGCCTTCCTCCCAGCAGGCGACGATGTCTTTTCAGGCCTTCCCTGCACCTCCCACCACTGCAGGGTCCCTTCCTGCTGGCTTCGGCCGTCCTCCGCCTCCGCTCGTCGGCTTCAGTCGCCTTTCTTGCTGCCTCCAGATTCCACCCTTCGACGATGTTTTCCACTTCTTCTGGCCGAGGTTCAACACCTCGATGAGCACCGACTTGCTACCCCACTTCGCCTGACGTCGCTCTGGCCTTCACCGCAATCACTGCTCCAGCACTACCTCTTAGGATTCCCTCTTTGTCGAGCTTGTTGCTATTAAGTTATTAATAAATTCGTGTCTTGCGTCGTGGTTTGGGTCAACTCCAGTATCATTTGATATAAGAGCTAGCCCAACCCTAGTCCTTACCTAGAGTTCCGTAGCATTCAAACACCTACCCAAGCCAATTTTTTTCCCCTCTTCCTTCTTTCTTTTCTTTCTTTTCTTGTTTTCTTCTCTCTATTCCTTTTCTCTGTCACTCATTTCTTTTCCTCCACTCTTCTTGACATCTTTCCCAAACCATCAGCTACGCTCCCCATAAAAAATTGTATCGGACCCCACTCGGCATGCGCTACAACGTGAAATCCTCCGTCCACAACAACGGTTGGCAGAACTAGATGAAGGAATTCAATGCGAGGTTACCCTCGAGCATGACCTGGAGGGTCGATGAGAAGACAGGGACAACGACATGAATTCGGGTGTTGTGGTATATTGATAATAGAACGATCGACGACGAAGCGAAAAAAAATAGTACGAGAAAAATTCACACCAGAAAAGAACACAGATTTACGTGGTTCGACAAATTGCTTACATCCACGGAGTTGCATAGGATTTTACTAATTGAGGAATTTACACCAGTCGATCCTTTCGACAATTACAAGAGACAACTTTATCTCTTCCTCTCTCTCTCTCTCTACCGGAGAGTCACACCACACAATCGAAGAGAACTCCAAAGAAAACAAAGAGGAAGCCCATAATGCTTTTCACGCCCGTACCTCCTTCACAGGTCCGAACAAATGGAGGAGAAGCAATGCTCTTGGAGTTCGAACGCTTCTCTTCTTCTTCCTTGGTTCGGTTGCAAGCCAACAATCGATCGCCGAAGATGAAGTATAAACCGAGAAGAACGAAGCCTTCCAATTTCTTCTGCAGACTTGGATTTCGGTCACACCAAGGAAATCCTGAAATTCTCTTCGTTCAGGGAAAGGAAGAAGTTACCGAGGAGTTATCAGGAGGGGCGACTTCGGTTCGTGAAATAGTAGAGGCGGGAGCAATTAGCGCCAATCGCGAAAGGGAGGCGGGAGCAGGAACAAGTAGAAATCACAATTTTTTTTTTACTTAGCTTTGGAAAGAATAGTTAGAACGGGGCTCCACCATAACATCAGGAAGGTCTCAACACCGAAGAATACCGTTCACGCCTTTTTTTTTACATAGCTTTGACAAGAATAGTTAGAACCGGACTTCACCATAACACCGGGAAGGTCTCAACACCGAAGAATACCGTTCATGCCGTTTTGGCGTCCAATAATATAGGAGACCACGAGAAGTTGAGACCACCTCGACTTCGACATTAAAGTCCCTGAATTTGATGGAGGTATGGATCCAGATGAATTCCTTGACTGGCTGCGAGCAGTCGAACGAACATTCAAATACTAGGAGATACCTAAAGATATGGTCAAACTAGTAGCTATTAAATTGAAAAAGCACTCCTCGTTATGGTGGGACAATCTACAACGACAAAATCACAAAGTGGGACAAAATGAAGAAAGAGCTACTATGGAAATACTTCCCCCCCCACTACCGCCAAGACATGTTCCTGAAGCTCCACAATCTTCAACAACGAGAAATGTCTGTAAAAGAATTCACATCCAAATTTTATCAGTTACAAATAAAGTGCGACTTGGTCGAGCAAGAGGAGCTTACCATCGCCCGCTAACCTGGAGGCCTGAAAATCGTCATTAACAATGTAGTTCAATTACAACCCTATTGGTCGCTGAGTGATGTACAAACCTTAGCCCTGAATGTTGAGAGACAACAGAAGCAGGCCATATCATAGTCTTTCTTTCGACATTAATCCTCATATAAGCCAACCTCAGAAGCTACATCTACTAACAAAGGCACGTCAAGAACGGGGAAAACATTATCCAAGGATGCAAAAACTGATTCAAGCAACAAGAAACCAGAAAAAGGTAGCTCTTCAAGGTTTAATGCCAACTAGAAAATGTTTTGGTTGCCATGGTTTCGGCCACATCGCCTCTTCTCTTTTATAGACCAATATGCCTTGGAGGAAAGCGAGAATGAGGAACCAATAGAAAATTCTGATGAAGCACTTCAGCTCCCAGAGGATGAAGGTGAATTGCTAGTCATATGACGAGTCTTACAATCAAAACCAACACGTGATCAATCACACAACATCTTTCAAACAAAGTGTACAATTAAAGGTAAAGTTTGCAGCCTGATAATCGACGGTGGCAGTTTAGAAAATATCACATCGACACTAATGTTGATAAAGTTAGAATTACCCACACAAAAACATCTTCAATCCTATCCCCTCACTTGGCTCAAAAAGAGGAATTAAATCCGCATAAACCAACAATGCCTTGTTGAGTTATCGATAGACAACCAATTAAAGGAACAAGTATGGTGTGACGTCGTTCCAATGGACACATGTCATATTCTATTTGGACGACCTTTGCAATATGACTGCAAAGCTCAACACGAAGGGTTTAAAAACACATTCTCATTCAAGAAAGTTGGCAAACACATCGTCTTACTACTAAGTAAAGATGCAAGAGGTGCAAAAGAACAATCGTTCCAAGAGCAACACTCATGCAGTCGGTTCGAGAAGCACCGATGGCACTAAACCTAATCTTACTTGAGGGGTCCGAGGAAGAAATCTTAATACCAACATGCCTACAACCTCTACTACAAGGCTTTCAAGACGTCATGTTAGACAGTCTGTCAGAAGGATTACCACCACCGAGGGACATTCAACATGCAATATATCTGATACCTGAATCAATCTTACCAAATCGACCTGCCTACAAGCTAAGATGATGAAATATAAAGAACTACAACGAAAAGTGCAAGATCCCGTCACCAGAGGGCTAGTTAGAGAAAGTACAAGTCCGTGTGCTGTGCCCGCCCTAATGGTACCCAAGAAAGATGAATCACGGAGGATCTGTATCGATTACAAAGCCATCAACAAAATAACTATCAAGTATTGATTCTCAGTTTCTCGATTAGATGACCTTTTGGACTAGTTACACGAAGCCACTTCGTTCTCAAAGATTGACTTATGCAATAGATAACACCAGATACGGATGAGGCCCGACGAAGAATGGAAAACCACCTTCAAGACACAGGATTGACTATATGAGTGGATAGTCATGCCCTTTGGGATATCAAATGCACCCAATACTTTTATGAGACTAATGAATCATATATTTCCCAACCTCATTGGGAAGTTCATCATAGTCTACTTTGATGATATACTGGTATACAGTGATTCTGAGGAGGAACATGTACAACACTTGATAAAGGTATCGAAGTAATCAGGAATGAGAACTTATATGTCCATCCAAAGAAATGCACTTTAATGAAAAATCAAGTTTGTTTTTTGGGTACATCATATCCAGTGCATGCATTCAAATGAACCCCACAAAAGTTGAAGCCATTATACGTGGACCACTCCATGATTATTCACCGAATTAAGATAGTTTTTAGGGTTATCATCATTCTATTGTCACTTCATTAAAAATTTCAGCACTGTTACTACTCCCCTCACTGATCTTTTAAATGGAAAAGAGTTAACTTGGCCTAGCACCGGGCAGACTAGCTTCGACAAACTCAATGAAAAAGTAACTCAAGCACCAGTTCTATTCTTTTTAGATTTCACACGACTGTTTGAAGTAGAATGTGATGCATTTGGCGTCGGAATCGAGCCCATACAGAGCCAAGGAGGTCACCCCATCACGCTTTTTAGGGAGAAACTCATCGAGTTCAGGAGGAAATACTGAACCTACGAGAAAGAATTCTACACAATTATAAGAGCCCTCGAGCATTGGAGCCACTACCTATTGTCATGTGAGTTCACCTTGTTTATAAATCTTGAAGCTTTGAAATTTCTAAATAGCCAGAGTAAGCTTAAAAGCCAAAATGCATAGAATTTTTGGCATCATTCAATTTCGTCCTTAAGCACGTGCTGGGAGCTAGAAGTGCGTCACAAATGCGCTAAGCAGACGTCACTTATTAATCACCTCAATGCACACAAGCGTCGTAGGGTTCGAGATCATCAAAAACTTGTACATAGCAAACAGAGGCTTTAAAAATATCTGGGAACAATGTTAGGCAAATTCGACAATGCAATGCTACCGTGCAGATGACTACTTGTTTTATCACTATAAATTATGCATTCCAAGATGCTCCTTTAGAGTAACAATTGTACAAGAGAAACATAATGGAGGTCCCACATTCCATCTCGGCGGAGACAAGACTTTCACTCTTGTCAAAGAACACTTCTTTTGATCTCGACTAACAATGAATGTAGAGTGACACGTCCGACAATGCAAGATTTTCTATTTGTCAAAAACAATGGGGCATAATACATGGCTGTATACGCCATTGCCTGTACTAGAAGCACCCTGGGAGGATGCCAACATGGACTTCGTACTGGGTCTCCTTAGGACATAGAGAAACAAAGATTTTGTAATGGTTGTAGTGGACTAATTTTCAAAAATGACAAGTTTTGTACACTGTCACTGCACACTTGATGCCTCTTATATAGCTGACTTATACTTCAGAAAGATTGTCTCCGCCGAGATGGAACGTGGTGCCTCTAGAACTATTACCTCTGACAGAGATGTCAAATTTTGGAGTCACTTTAGGTGTACTTTATGGGGGAGGTTAGGCACCAATCTCCAATTCAGTTCAGCAGCCCATCCAAAGACACAAGGTCAGATTGAAGTTGTGAATAGAAGCTTGGAAATCCTACTGAGATGTTTTGTGGGAAAGAATATCAAATAATGTGATCTCATTCTCGTCCAAGCAGAATTCAGCTACACCAGATCCATGAGTCAGACAACGAGACGTAGTTCATTTGAGATTGTCTACGACCACAACCCACTCACAACGCTTGATCTGGTTCCACTCCTATCAACTTCAGAACTCAACCAAGATGCTACAGAATAGGTTCACGAAACCCAACAAATACATGAAGAGGCTGACAAAGAAATTGCTAGACAAAACAAAAAAATTCAAGCACAAAAAAATAAGTCAAGGAAAAAGGTGACATTCAAAGAGGGCGATCTCGTATGGATTAGGTTGAAAAAGGAACGATTCTCCGTAGGAGCTTTCGAAAAATTGAAATCTAGAGCAGACAGTCCTTTCAGAATTTTGCGAAAACTCAACGAAAATCTATACTAGATTGACATACCGAGGGACTACAATATTTCAGCCACATTTAATGTTGCTGATATTACTCTGTACTTTGAGGATCCAAAAGCTTCGACATTTGAGGTCGAAGCTCCCCTAATCCCGGGAGATTGACGCGGGGTTCATGGGAGGGCTGACCGGGTGCAGGTTCAGCCAAGCTAGACTGGCCGGTCCCCTTAAAGGAGGGCCCCTCCGCCCTCTCCTTCTACTTCTTTTTCTTTTCCTTTTCTCTCCCCTCCTTGTCTTTCCCTTTTTTTTCTTTCCTTTTTTGCCTCCCTAAACTATTCCTAATTCTCTAATCTTTCCTAAAAAACCAAAATATGATTTTGTTCTCCTTCTAATTTTAAAATCCTTGCATTAAATCTGAAATTTGATTTGATTTCCTTCCTTATTTTAAAAGTCTTGCTTAAATTCTGATATTCCTTTCTTATTTTAATGTTTCTTAAAATTGAGTCAAGTCTTTTATAAATAGGAGTTTTTGTGTCTAGGGTAAAGGTCTTAATTTTAAAATCTAAATTTGGCTTTGCTTGAAGTTTTTCCCTCTTGAGGGTTTTATCCGACGAGGAAGGTGCTCCACATGTAACTCCTATCGAGGTGGTGATTATCTTCACATTTTTGACTCCTCTATGTTGTCCTGTAGTCCGCCGACGTTCCCGCCAACGTCCAACACTTCTGGCCACCTCCCTGTCAGCCCTCAACTGCCCGATTCCTCTCTACTGCTCTTCCAGGTTGCTGCCAGCCCTCCTACAGCCTCCCTACTACCCTTCCATGTTGCCGACAATTCCGTGCAGCCTCCCTACAGGGTGCCGCATTCCCCTGCTGCCCTTCCAGATCGCTGACAGCTCCTCGCAACCCTTCCAGATCTTTGACAGCTCCCTTGCAGGCGTCTATTGTACCTACCGCCTCCCTCACAGCAGACAACAACCCTTTCTCCAGCGTCCAGTCCACTGTCTCCTTCCTCCCAACAGGCTGCAACAATTTTTCAGGCCTTCCTAACGCGTCCCACCACTGCAGGCCCCTTTCTGTAGTCCGCGACCCGCCTCCACTCCTTGCCTTCGGCCGTCTTTCTTGCCTCCGTTCCTTGGCGTCAGCCACCATCCTTGCAGCCTCCAGATTCCACTCTTTGACGTCGTTTTTCACTTCTTTTGGTTCGACGCCTCTACGAGTGCTGAATTGCTACCCTACTTTGCCTGACGTCGCTCCGACCTTCACCACAGTTGCCGCTCCAACACTACCTCTCTGGAGTTTTTATTTTATTTTATTTGTTGAGTCGGGCTAACTCCAGTTTCAGTATGTAAGCCTCTTTTGTATTATTTATAGTAGATTAAATCCTAAAATACCATTTGATTATTCTTATGTGAGTAATTTAATGCCGGTGTATCGCATTTCTCCAATTTAGTCCCTAGACTTTACAAAATATGATTTGAAACATGGTTGTCATGCAGATGAGGTGATTCTAAATTTTTCCCACTTTAGTCTCCTGATTCTATGAAATTGATCTCAATACCCCCCGAGGGATTTATTTTGGATAAATCTTGTATAATCTAAGAGAGTGAATTGCAGAAATATGGCACTTTGGGAATAAATTGGCCCCATATAAATAATCAGGTGTCTATTTTGATGTTTAACTTTATTTATATCTGTCCTACAAATTTCTCTCATGTGAGCATTTTTGTGCTTTTACGAACATTACCACTTTCTGTTATTGTCGAGATCTGTTTGTTTCTTTTTTTTTTTAGCCAAAGTCTAATTTGGAAATGTTTCACACTTTTTCGCAGGATGGAAAGCTAATCCTGTTGAGTTTGATTCAGTTTTCAATCGCAGTAGACACACATTTGCTTTTGGTAGTCCGGATATTATCCCAATCTTCTGCGGTGGTTTGTCTCATAGTACTTGGGGTTCATACCCCCATGAATTCGAAGACTTTGCAACTGGTTAGTTTATAATGTAATTGATTTAATTTGTTTTGTATGTACCTTTCTGGCACTGTTTTTGATAGTTGTTATGTTTCTTTCCTTCTTATTTTAAAACGTAAGAGTTTAAAAAAACATGATAATAAAATTTTTTTGATTTTTATCCATCATTACACTAATTTTCTTACTCACTGAATTTTGCTACTGTTTGTTAACAGCACATCTAAATGTTTGGTGGATTGATTAGTTTTCAGTCATGGCGGTATTACGATAAGGGCCAAATATAAGTTAATATTTAGTTGAAACTTGTTTGTTTACTCTCAGGAGTTTTGTAACTTTGACTTTCAAATTAAATGCTTCATTGAAGGCGATGATTCTTAGGGTATGTAGCCTGGTATTTTTCTCTGTTTAATCAGTGATAGCTGCACGATTTGATGGTAGCTTTGCTTTTTTATGGGCTTATTTATTTTCTTGTTGTTATTCTGTTAAATTTTCTTAAGAAAAATAAGGAAAATAACTTTAGCAATGCTAAATCTTAATTTTTGCAACTTAAATCACCTTTTTGAATGCTCCAATTAGTTGGCCCACCGAGTCCTCAACTGCCTGGTGGAATCTCCATATAATTAGAGCTGATGGAATCTTTCTTCATTGAATGCCACATTTGCGCTAACAAAGGTCTGATTTTGATTTTCTAGTCAAAGCAACTCCCATACCTACATTTCTTCTAATACGGTTAAAACCTATTCTGTATAAACTCCAGCATAAATGATATTAAACTTAAAAATATGCTATGTACTACTCGAAAACAGGGCTAATTTTTGCATTACAAAAAAAAAAGGCAACGTTTAAGATCTACTGATGATTAGCCTTAATGCATTTTAAAGTTGTCTTGGTTGGCTGAATTCTTCTGGCGACTGGATAGGTGATATGAAGCTGTCAAGAACGCAGCTAAGCATATTCGTATCTGCCTTTGTGTGACATGGGAGACTGGTTCATGGTTTACAGTTTATGTGTTTAAAACAAAATAAGACCAAGACCATGTCTGTTGAGACAGATTCATTCATTGGTAAGGTCATATACGGGGTTGAGTAAAGTGCCAAAATAAACCCCTGATTATTTGCAGAAGGTTATTTTAGTTCTAGAGTTTATAAAAATGCTAAATTAATCCCGCATCTTTTAATGGGGCTAAAGTAATCACTGGGGATTATTTTAACCCATACTAAAAGAGTTTGGGGACTAAATTGATATTTTTATAAACTTTGGGATGACCCCCTACAGAGGTCAGGTGACCAGTTTGACAGTTTTCTTTGAGCATTTTTGAAATTGCTCGACAGACCTGAGTTATTTTTTTTAACATCTACTTTTTGGAGGTTGTAATCTGAAAGTTTAGAGAAGAATTATGCTGAACTAGATATTTGCTACAGTATTCTCGCTTCTTCTTAGAGATGGAAATGGAGAATTGGGGATGATGATCACTCTAGTACTGTACTTGTGAGTGTTTGCGAAGGTTGCTACGTTGCTCATCTTGTACTTATCTCACGAGTTCCTTTTAAATCTTCTTTGATAATTTGGTGTAATTTCTGTTTGTAATATATTCTGTTTGATAATGTGCAAAATACTTCATATGCTTATGATGCCATTGATCTGCTGCGTTACATCAATTGCTATGAGTAGCATATAAATCATTTGCGGAGTTTTGTCATCCTGCCCCCCGTTTCTTGAAATATCTTTTTGATGTCATTCATTTGAAGGTTTCTTTTTAATTTAGACATCAAATTTTGCTAGATTTATATGTTATAATCAGGAATGATTATTTTTATTTTCTGAAATTTACATAAGTAGCACACAGTTCTTATTTATTCTCGTATCTCTCACCTAAACTTTCATATTTACACACATAGCACTTTGGTGCTTTAAACCTATGCATGATTTGAGTGCTATGTGTGTACATATGAAAGATTAGGTGTGAGATATGTAAATTTGTAAGAATTGTGTGCTATGTATGTAAATGTCCCTTTTATTTTTTTCTTTGTTTTAAGCTAGCTTTTACTGGAGCAGTTTTTTATTGCAGATGCATCTTTTCTGGATCAGTGGTCTTTTGATCAATTTTACAGCCTTCTGAACAGGTCCTATGATGATAATAAATTAAGGGAGCTGCTGCAGGAGAATAATGTGGTCATATTTTTGCATTTGCTTGGTTGTGATACAAACGGGCATGCACATAGACCCTACTCCTCGATATACCTGAATAACATTAGAGTTGTTGATCAGATAGCAGAGAAAGTTTACAATCTTGTTGAAAACTACTTCAAAGACAACAAAACATCTTATATTTTCACAGCAGATCATGGGATGAGCGACAAAGGTATGTAGATATTTTGAATTATTTTCTCTTTTTTCTTAAGAAGTTGAGTTTTGACATATAAAATATTATTTTAGGAAACTTCTCTAAATATATCAAGTGGAGTGTGATTATTTCGCTGTATTGATTATATTTTTATAAATAAAACGGTTGTCTATTGAATGATGCACACAATTTATTTTTCCATTGGAATGAGATTAGAGCAGGACCATCCTTCCTCACCCTTTTGTTTCTCTAACTAGCAACCACATTCCAGGACCTTATCAGGGTATTGCAACTGATCACGTAATGGTTTTGAACTCGCAAAACCACAACTGATCTATCCTGCTTCTCTTGCCACAATTACGAACTAATTTTTTATGATTGATTTCTCAGTAGCACCTCTCATGACTCTGATATTGGAGTTAACCCAAATAATAATAGGAAATCAAATATTATTACTGGAATCAAATATACAGTTATAATCAAACACATTTGAAAGGGAAAATACAACTCACACGACACAAAATCACATTAGGGCGGATCCTAGGTGATGGTGGTGACGGTTAGGGGGCTTGGAGAGGTGGCGACAAGGTAAGGAAGGGGTTTCTGAACCGTGAATGAGGGGTAACAATAATTATAGGCAGCTGGAACAACAGTGCAACAAGGGGCGACGGTCCAAACAACGACAGTTTGTTATTTGGGGTGGCTAGACAACAAGAAAACAATAATGAGAAGGCGTTGTGATTGCAGTAGCGACTGTAGGGACTGGAACAGTGAGGGCAGTGAGATAGGCCTGGAATGGCGATGGAAGCGAGTATGGGGTGGTTGGAAGGCTGTGAGCTATCGAAAACAACAAGAGGGAGGATTGACTGCTGATTCAGAAGGAAAGTAGGATGTTGGAAGGCAGAAGGCTGGAACAACGATGACAGCAAGCTGGGGTGCTGGAATTACAAGGAACTTGGGCTTGTATGTAGAAACTACAAGAACATCGTTGACAGCTGTTCCAAGAGGCTACAACTGCACAACGTTGCTGATAATGGGTTTCAGGCCCCCTAAATATTGGGCTATGAAATATTTTTCTGGCTCAACCGACTCACACTCCATATGCAACTGGCCAAACTGCGTCATGAACTCCACTAATATATCTTGCTGCTGTAGGCGGTGGAGTCTCAAAAACATATCTAGAAGATAATGAGGAGGCATGTATTTTCTCTGCATCTCCTTACTCATATTCTCTCATCTAGTAATTTTGTCACTATCTTCTTTCTCTGAATTTGTAAGTTTTCCTACCACAAGGAGGCTCTCTTTCTCAGTTTAATGGTTGCAATCTTCGATACCTTTATTCTTGAAGGTCCTCACAACTTATTGTAGCTATTCAATAAAGACATTTGGATCCATAACTTCATCAAACTTTGATAGATCTACTTTGATGCCAAAATTCCCATGTTCTCCCGGTTATTTACTATTATAAATATGTTTTTTTTTTTCCTTTTTTTTAATGTTAGCTTTTTTTGAGTTTTTTGTTGTGACAGTCGTCGGTGTCTCAAGTTCTCCCTTTTATGGTTGTATCCGAGGACAGGTGGCGCTCCGACTGTATCCAGCTTCGAGGTGGTGATTACCTTCCTATTTCCTTTTCCCTCCCCTCTGCCTGCTTGCCAATGTTCCTTTCCCAGTGACCCCTTTCTGCCATACGCTCCTATGTCCACTCGTAACCCACTTCCAACCCCTTTGTCCAGTTGTAACTCTAATAACTACGCTCTACACTGTCGTAATCTCCACTACCCGCTTCTTCCCTGCCATAACCCATTTTTGTCTTTCTGCAGTTTCCGCAAAGCCTTCCCTTGATTGCCTGTTGTTGGTCCAACCCAGATGTGCTTGCTACTGCAACCCAATTTCCAACTTTTAGCTATGGCCGCAACCTCCAACTTGTCAACCTACCTATTGTCCTGTCAACACCACCGCTTTCTTCCTCACCCTAAGGTGTCGTTTGTGCTTGTTGACTTTTATGTTGGTTCTAAGAACTCTTATGTTGTAATTCCACCATAATTTTGGGATAATATTTTCAGCTCGTTGCTATTTTTGGGTTAACTCTAATATCAGACTTACTTGTGCCCTTTTTCTTTTCTTCTAAAGATATATTTTTTTAATACATGCATTATAAAAAAAAAATGGTATGAATGCAACACCGTTAATTAACTAGAATTGTCAGGGTACAAAAAATAAAAAAAAGAAGAAAAGAATAAATACATAAAATAGTATAGGAGAACAAAAAAGAAGAATATGTGCTCGATTGGATCACGTTATTTGTCTATAAGGATGTCATCACTTATACTACGTCTATCAGAATCTTTTGGTTGTTGATTATCATGACCTATATTTTCACTAACAGGAGGGAGAGAGGAATCGTCACAACCACAGTCAAAAGGATATTCTCTTGTTAACGAAAGATACTGAAGCCATGACTATAGGGCTAGTAGGGACACACACACAATTAACTCAGGATTATGAGGAAAATCAATTCGTTCTAAATTTTGAGATCAAGCTTGAAGTGATGATGGGAGTTTGATTTTTTAAATGACCTTCTTGTTTTTTGAACATTTGATTTTCTTATAATCCGATGAGTTTTGAAACAACTGTCCAAAAATTTTATAGAACACTTTAGGGGATGCCTTGAAAAATTACTTTATGCCAATAATTATCTAACTTTGAGCTAATTCACTTATTATTTTTCAAAGAAAATGCAAAGTCCATTTCATTCAAAGTTCTGGCCATAGAAGGCCTCAAAAGATGAGCAAGCATCCACTTGTAGAAGTTTATCAAAGATAGATCCCAAATAGTAAAGTTGCTTTATTGAAGAAAAAAAGTCGAAGCTTAGGAAAAATAGCCCATATAATGGTGATTGGTGGTTTTAGGTATGCATCAAAATGGGGATATAACTTAACCATATGCATTGAAAAGCCATTGACAAAGCATTTTTATTCGTCGAAGGGTTATGCATAGTCTACTTCTAAGAAAAGTTATGTAATGATGCAGCATGAATCAATTGATCTAATTGGACAGTTACTCATCAAGGGTAGGTTTGACAAGAATTTGCGAATGGCAAACACACGTGGTTGGCTCAATGAGAATTTGCTTATAATAGACGAAGAGAGTAGCCTAGCAACCTTAGAGATTTCCTTATAAATGAATCCAAAATTCTCTTTAAAAGAAGTTTGTTTCTTATATTGCGAAGGAATATGGACTTGATTGACATATAAAAGAAAATTGACACTAGAAGCGGAGAGCAATCCTGAAATATAGTAAAA
This sequence comes from Phalaenopsis aphrodite, assembly GCA_003013225.1. Classification (NCBI taxonomy): domain Eukaryota; kingdom Viridiplantae; phylum Streptophyta; class Magnoliopsida; order Asparagales; family Orchidaceae; genus Phalaenopsis; species Phalaenopsis aphrodite. The sequence goes on along the minus strand of NEWO01000034.1, from coordinate 250,676 downwards.
TCTTTGGACCATTAGAACCATCGACACATGAGATGATGTTTGACTTGGAGGAGCCATTATGCTTAAAGGAACATCCACTTAGGGAGGTGATTGTGAAGCTTGAACCGGCCAAAGGTAGAGTATGAGAGCGACACTGATCTAGAACTGGCAAAAAGGTTGCCTATAGAGGAGAATAGCTATTAGTGAGGAAGGATGCACACATGGGTGAAACTCCGGGACAATGAGAAGCCATACAACGTTGTAAAATCATGCGCAAAAATGCACACAAGTGCATGTGGAAGCATATGGTATGAGATGCACTCTAATCATATATCATGGCCCATGGATCCTCAATGATATGACCCATATGTCAATTCATTTTATCTCCTAGATATGAAGAGCTTGAAGTTGAAGCAACATCATTTTCTTCTTTGCCTTCTTAGTACGACATATAAAGAATTATTTACTTAAATGACATTTTTTTGTATTTTTTATCCTTATGATTGCTTTGAAGTGATTTTTTAATTATAAATATTCTATCGAATATTCAGAGATTATATATTTATTTTAATCTCAAGTTTAATAAAATATTTATTGTTGTTTATCGTGTTATTAATTTAGACTTGTTGCATGATGAATGTCATTATCAGATATTTGCTTTTTGTTGACAGCTATTAGTTATGAAAATGAAGAACTAAGAGTCTATTTTCTTTGATTTATTATTTGGGATTGAGTGCAGGAAATTTTGGAATCGATAGGAATTATGGTTTGAAGGCTTTATGATGTAATTCTGAAAACTTGGGGCTCCATCATTATTATGAATAGACCATGTAATGAAAAAATAATTGGAGATTTTAATTAGTGCTTCCTCACATGCAAAATTCTTGTTCTTTTGAGTGTTCGGGTTGGAAATGAAGCCATGGCTTTGCGCTACCAAGCTAGGGTTGATGTAGTTGGTATTAACAAAAGTGACCAATAAATACAGTTGCATGGAATTGGGTTAATTCAAAAAATAAAGCTATTAATCACTCAATTTCAAAAAGAAAATGAGGATGATATGAATAAACAACATGTGGTAATCAGAAAAATTTTGGTAAAGAAATTTATGATAAAAGGGTGAGTTGGTTATGAGAGATATTAAGTAGAATAATTTTGATTGCTTCAAGCTTGGAAAAACAGCTTTAGGTCTCCTATTTATCAGAATATTGGAGCCAAATTCATATCTAAATAAATATATTTTAAATCCTTGCAACAAAATAGAAAATTGTCCTAATATCACGACAAATATTCATATCAAATGCAAGTCGAAATAATCCAAATATCTCTACTAAATTTTGGCCAGGCCTTATTTTGAATTAAATTTTTATCTTTGAAGTTTCTTTGTATCTTCTGGAAAATTTTTGTTACATTTTTAATGTTCCTCGAGCTTTTAGAAGGTTCTACAACTTCTCAGAATTTTATAATTCCTAAAAAAGTAGTCCTTAATTGCACTAGATTTGGTGTTGGAGATCCTCTTGGTATCTTTTCAAGCATTTTCTTTTGCAAATGCCATGAATCATAATATAATGGTAACACAAAAATAAGATATACAGTTGACTAATGATATTAATATTAATTACTGCAAACAATATAAAAAATTTTAATAATCTGCCCATCCGATTTAAAATCCCCAATAGTGAACATTTTTGTTGATGTAACCTATTTGTATGTATGATAGCCAATCTTTTGATAAGGTTAGATAGTTATGGTCGATCAAAATTTGATGAACCTTGAATGGAGCTGAAGTTAATGCACTATTCTCAATTAAGGGATTAGTAAACAATATTTCTCATTCCTCTCAGGCATCTTCATAAATGCTATTTATTTCCATTGTGTCCTTCAAATCTATCTAATATCATGTTCGACGTTTGAATTTAGTTTTGAACTCTTTTGGTATTTACCTCATTACTCATTTTGGTACACATGTTGTGGATTTATTTGATCATATCCATATCCTTTGAAGCTTGCAATCTGTGAACCCCTTTGTCGATATGCCAATAGGTAAATCAATAATAATTTCTTTTTGATCCTCTTTTTTTTTCATCTTTTTTTTTCTTTTCTTCTTTTGTATGTTGGATCTCTGTTTTGGATGATTGGTCGAAAGTGATGTTGGATGCATTAAATATACCCTTCTATATTACAATAAGATATGTAATGGATGCCATGATATCAACAATCTACTTTGTACAATTATGTGAGTTGGAAAAAGTTGTAATTAGTAGAGAAACTAAAACTAAAGGAAAGGGATGGTGAAATAAAAAAATAAGGGGGTTATAAATGTCTTGGTTTAAAACTTCCCTCGTCTTAATTTTTTTAAAATTATTACAAATTTTTTTATTAAATTAAAAATATATTAAATATTAAATTATTATTAAATATTTAAGTTTATGGTGTAAAATTTTTAATACTTTATATGATATTAAAGAGTTTAATAAGAATCTAGAGGTAGCAAATGCCTTCCACAACCATCCCTAGGTTCCACCACTATTTGTAATAGCCCTTGCAACATTTGTACTCTAATGTCTTGATTAGATATGGATTCATAATCCATTAAACTTTCTAGGTTTTTACTAAATTTTTCTCGAGTCATAAAGAAATCTTACAAATTAAAACTACGCTTTGGCACAACTAATATGGGGTTGAGGTGCTGAAGATTTTTAAAATTGATGTGAAATTAGGTTTTCGGCTTGATGGTGTAGCTGTAAAAATTGAAGACCTATCAATATGAAATCAAATGATATAAAGAGAAGTGAATTTTCATGCAAAGACAACAATTCAACCCCTATTTAAGGTTTCCTCGCATGCAACTTCTCAATCCTTTGAGTAGACACGTCAAATAATGGTCCAAGCCAACAATTTGACCCGAAGCCAACTAAAAAATTTGGGTTTGAATTCACCCTATTTACTTTTCGGTAGGGTTCAAGTATAATATTGTGGCTTTTTTAATTTTTGGTTGGGGTTTGGATCGACTTGCTAACCTGAAGTCATACAAATTGTAGTCTAAATTTAACTTGAAAACCCGAACTTGATTTAAATGGCTATTATAACTTATGTTAAACGGGTTTCTTGAGTCGTGTTTGGGTTTAGGGTTTAGAGTCCAGTCATGCATGTTAGTGTCAAACCCTAACATGATCCAATAACTTGAATTGACACGCCTAACTTTGAAGGCTTAGGAGCTGGAGTCATGGCTTTTGTAGTGATTCGGGGCTATTGGACTCTGCATTAGCAAAAGTGATAAAAAAAGTTATGGGGAATTGATTTAGTGAGACATAAAGCTTATACTCAATTCTGATATGAAATGAGAGAAGTATGTTAAAAAAAAACTTTGTAGTCACAAATTTCTTGTGATGGATTTAGGAGAAAGATTAATTTGGCCCATTGAGACAGAATTAAGAAAATAAATTCTTTAATTCAAGGCCAAATCGAACAGACGAAAGGCCTCTTATTTTTCAAGAATGTATGAGCCAAATTCAAATCCAAATAAATTAATATTCAAACCCAATCTAATTGTATAAAAATTAGAAATTATCCCAGATGTCATTACAATCTACCCAACATTTAACTTAATTGTAACTGAAAATAATCCAAGTATCCCTACTAAATTTTGGTTAAGACTTATATTGTCATAAATTTTGATGCCGAAAGCTTCTTATTTTCTAAAAATCACTGGGTTCATCTGGAAGGTTTCCCAGGTTTTAAGGAGCATTTTAAATTTTCTAGAATGCTATATATTTTTTAATATTTCTTAAAGTTTATAAATCTTAATTGTTTTATATTTTGATTGTGGATATCTTTTTGTTTCAATGCATTAGCCCATCTAATTGCAGTCTTTTTTTACCATAGCATCATCACCACCACTATCTCACAGTTCCTCCTGCATCTTGGCCCATCTAATTTCGTCATCTTCTATATTCTAGATCACTTCAAGAATCCTACTATCTCACAGTCTTCTTAGTTCCTATTAACCTAATTCTTGTGAATGGCTTTCCTGATATTACTAGCTTAATGGTAGCTTTACTTTTTTCAATCTCTTGCATAATCCCACAGTAATTGCAGCTCCCAACCATATTTTTGTTTATTCTTCTGTTTTTTGTGCATAAGATGCCAGCTCAACTTGTTTTTCTATTTCCCGATCTTCAAAGTTTTGGGAAATTTACATACAAACCACAAAATTCTATTGTATTTACATATCTAACACCTTAAATTTGATATTTACACTGATAACACTTCGGTATTATAAACCTATGCATGAAAATGTGTATTTTACTTTTATAAAGTTAATAATGGTAGTATTTTTAAATTGATGTTAAAGTTTTGAGCTTCATAAATGTTAACATGAAAGTTTAGGCACTGTATATAAAATTACAAAAGAATTGTGTGGTAATTGTGTAAATGCCCCAAAATTTTTTAGCCAGAATAACATTGTGCCGTTTACTTTCGCTTTCATAGTTTTAAATGCATCAATCAATCTTTGCCCGTTTCTGGTCAACTCATTTTGGCTGTCATCCCCAGCATCCAAAATACTTCGAACATATATGAAAATTTGAAACATTTTGTATATTTTACAAATGATCCTTTTGCAATTTGTACACTGTTGCTGAACTCTTGGTTCCAATTTTCTTCTCATTCCGGTATTAAATTCCAGGAAGCCATGGGGATGGACATCCTACAAACACGGACACACCGCTTGTAGCTTGGGGGGCCGGTATAAAGGGTCCTAAACCGCTATCCCAGAACTATCAACCTGATAACAATTTCCGTTTTGTTGATGACCACAAACATGACAGTCCTACCCCTTATGAATGGGGCCTTACCGGCATAGAAAGAGTTGATGTAAATCAGGCTGATATAGCACCTCTAATGGTTAGATACTTGCGGACCTTAAAATTTAGGGGCATTTAAAAACATACCACCCAGTTTTTATGTATTTATATATCGAACACCTACACTTTGCCTTTTACATTTATATCACCCAAATATTTCAAATCACATAAAAAATATCACTATTTTAAATGTTAGAAGATGAAATACACCTTCAGGTATAGGGAAGGTTGTATATAAAAATTTAAGTTTAGGTGTTAGATATGTAAATACATAAGAATTGAGTGGTATGTGTGCAAATCATCCTAAAAATTTATATATGATTGACGTGTTTAATTTACCTTCATGTTTGTAGATTCTGTGATGTTTTGTAGGCCACACTCGTTGGTTTGCCGTGCCCAGTCAATTCGGTTGGCAATTTACCACTGCAGTACCTTCAATTGAATAAGGTCTGGTTTTGAAGGCAGGTTAAAATTGAATATCTTTTCAGTGCACATTGCCTGCAAATTATGCCGATGTTATATGCGTAAATATTTTCTTTTAGAGGGGACCTTAGCACTGAATTATTTCCTGACTTAGCAATTGCTTTCATTGCTACCTTTTGTTTTGTTTTTAGGAAGAAGAAGTTGAAGCTGCTCTTTCAAATACAAAAGAAATTTTAAATCAGTTTCTTCGCAAGTCACGTATCCTTATATTGTTGAATCATTTTATGATGTTGTTCTGTATTCTTGAACAAAACCTATCTCGTTTTGCATATCCGGCCTTCAATCATCAGATATTATCCATTAGTTGTATTTTGCTATTTTATTGTAAAACAGTTTCTTGAGATACAAAATTTGTTTCTATTTCCTTGATCAGATGCTAAGAGCTAAAGCAGTCGAGTTCACTTCAATTTAAGCCGTTCAAGCCATTGATAAATTATTCCTCTGTTCTTGGTCAAATTGAAGATTTCATATCTGCACATGATTACGAAGCTGCAATGAAATTGTCTGAAAATCTCAGAAGATTATCCTTGGCCGGAATTCACTATTTTCAAACCTACGATTGGTTTATGCTGATGAGCACTGTTACGCTTGGTTATGTTGGATGGATGATCAATCTTATTTTACACATACTGCAGTCATACACGTTATTGTCAAGAAACCTTTTTGTGAAGAAAAATCAAACACTACCTCAGGGAAGTATAATGAAGAAAGTAAGGACGTTCATCAAGATTTATATAAAATTTTATTGAATTTGGTTCATATTTCATAATACGGTTTTTATTAGTTGGCTTGCTATTAGCTTAGGTGCCATTTGGGATCACTTTTTGTTTTAGTTTTTTCAATTTTGTTATTATTATTATTTTTTTTCTTTAGATTGTTGGGAAGATGTTATTTTTAGTATCTTCTATTATTTATATTTTTAAAATTGAGATTATTGGTATGTCATAATTCTTGTTTCCTTCTTTTATCTTGGGGAGCTATGACTGTTATTATTGTTTTCCTAATACGAGAGCCATCCTAATATGTAATCATTTTCTATGAAATTGAAGAGAAAAATATAAATTTTCTTTCTTTATAACTTACATGGTCTCAGAGCTTGTAAATGATGATCGAAAGTACACTAGGCGAAGATTGAACCCACGCCGATCAGTCCAGTGCAAAGCAGCTGTTCCTACATCTCTTCGAAGACGCTGCCTTCTCCTTCTAAGCCACTTGCGCCTTCCTACGTCTCTTTCAAAGTCTCTCGTGCCTTCCCACGCCTCCTTCAAAGACGCTGCCTTCTCCTTTGAAGCTACTTGTGCCTTTGCCTTCCTTGGAAGCATCATCCGGTTTTTTCATCACGATGAAACTCATGATCGAAACAGTTGGTCGTGCAAATCTTTTGAAGTCATTGTCTTCTCCTTCGAAGTCCCTGGTTCATACTTTGTACTCGAAGCGACAGTCTTCTCCTCCGACGGAACTCAATGGTTGAAGCCACTGGTAACTGTTCTCTTCTTAGCTATTGTTTCTTCTTCACGGCCATCCGAACTCATGACATGTTCTCTCATGATATCTTATAGATCTGTGATGATGACCGGAGTCCTATGAAATTTGACTAGATCTACTTGCTCCAATAATTTTGTCATCTCACCACTAGTCACATAATCTAGCACCTTATCTAATAGTTATTAAACTTAATGAGCACAACTATCTTGAGTTGGTTCAATCCATAAAATTGACGATTGACGAGAGATGCAAAATTGGGTATCTAACCGGAGAAATTTCAAAGCCTATTGTCACGGACTAACTTTTCTCGAGTCACCCGTGCGGCTTTAGCGCTCTCCTATAGCACTAAAGCAGCCTAACCTTCTCAACTGACAAACTCAAAGCACTCTCTTGAAAGTAAAATAGGAAGAAGAGTTAGAGAAGAAAATACTTCACTAATAAAAAGAGAGATTACAAAGCTTGAAAGCTTGAAACTTTGGGTGATTGGAGATGAGGGGAGGGACTCTTATTTATAGCTTCCTCCATGTCTTTGGCTTTACATCTAGCCATTGTGGGATTATTTGCTCAGGGGAAACTTCTAGATTACAATATAATATTCTAGCTTCTAGATCATTCTTATGTACATACATATTCTAGATTCTTCTAGGTTATTTGTCATATTATCGGTGGGATTACAATATAATATTCTAGCTTCCAAATCATTCTTATGTACATACATTTTCTAGATTCTTCTAGGTTATTTGTCATATTATCAGCGGGGCGTGACACTCTCCCCCACTTAAGCTCGCAATGCCCTCATTGCTCTTCTCCTCTTGATACTGTTTGATCTTCTCGTTGAATTGTCATAGTGTTTCTTCATGCTCCCAACTGGCCTCGCTATCAGGCCATCATTTGCACTTGATGAGAAAGTCTTTGTAATTTGGTACCCCTCGCCGTCTGATCGCCCTGTCAGCCATTATTTCTTGGACCTCTTTGTCGAAGGAGGAGATTACTGCTGTAGGCGCTCGGTTGGAGATCCCTCTTGAAGGGTCTTCCATGTCTTCCTGGTAAGGCTTCAACATGCTTGCTGAAAGACTTGATGTATCTTCAATTTTGGTGGAAGGTTGAGTTTATAAGAGACCTTTCCCACTTGCTTTGTCACCTCAAAAGGGCCTTCGTATCTTCGAATCAATCCCTTATGCACCTTCCGAAATGTTTTGAATTGTTGGGGTAGAAGCTTCACAAGGACTAGATCTCCTTCTTTGAACTCGATATGCCTTCGCTTTTTGTCTTCTTCATCATCCTTGCGGCTTTGTGTAATGTTGCTCGAGCTAGTTCTCTTTTCTCACTCCAGGATTTGACAAACTTGAAGGCCGGCGGACTTTTCCCTTCGTAATTGGTTGTAAGGGAGAGGGGACTCATAGGTTGTTGTCCCATGATTATTTCAGAGGGACTTTTGTTAGTGGATTCATTTATTTGAAGGTTGAAAGAAAATTGAGCCACATCCAGCAACTTGGCCCAATTTTGTTGATTGGCACTCACATAGTGTCGCAGATATAGCTTCAAGAGAGCATTGACCCTCTCAGTTTGTCCATCACTCTGAGGATGAAAGCTTGTGGAAAAGTTTAGATCTGACCCCAACATTTTGAATAATTCGGTCCAAAATCTTCCGGTGAAGCGAGGATCTCGATCGCTGATGATGCTTTGTGGTATCCCCCATAGCTTTACCACGTTGCATAGAAAGAGTCTGGCAGCTTCTTCGGCAGTACAATTGGTGGGTGCATCAATGAATGTTGCATACTTGTTAAATCTATCCACCACAACTAAAATGCTTCCAAATTCACCTGAATTTGGTCAGCTAGAAATGAAGTCCATAGAGACGCTCTCCCATGATCTTTGAGGAATAGGTAGCGGTTCCAACAACCCCCCTGGTTGTTGAAGGACAACTTTGTCCTGTTGGTATACAAGTCAAGTGCAAACATATTCTTCTATCCCATCCTTTATCCTTGGCCAGTAGTAATTTGTTTTTAGAAGTGCAAGAGTTCGCTTCATACCTGGGTGTCCCGCCCATAAAGAGTCATGACATTATTTGATTAACTCCTTCCTTAAGTTGCCCCACATTGGTATGTAGATGCGTCGACCTTTGGTGTACATGATATCTTCATCCATCCAGAACTTTCTGGTTTTTCTTTCCTTCACTAGGGCAATCATATTTTGGGCTTGTGGATCGAAGACCAAACCTTCTTTTATTTTGTCTATGAGGGAGCTGGAGATTTGTGACAGACTTGCAAGTTCTGCTTTCCGGCTTAGCGCATCCGCAACTACATTAGCCTTCCCTGGCTTATACTCCAAGATGTAATCAAATTCTGCCAGAAAATCTTGCCATCTTGCTTGCTTGGGACGTAGTTTTTTTTGAGTCTGGAAGTAACTGGTGGCAATATTATCTATCATGACTTGGAATTTGGAGCCGAGCAAATAGTGTCTCCATACCCTAAGGCAATATATGATGGTTGTCATCTCCTTTTCTTGGACTGTGTAACGATGCTTTGTCTCATTGAGTTTTCGGCTTTCATAGGAAATTGGGTGCCTATCTTGCATGAGTACCCCTCCAATAACAAAATCTGAAGCATCAGCATGCACTTCATATAACTTGGTATGATCAGGAAGGCTGAGTACGGGTTCTTCACTGATTGCCTTTTTGAAGTCTTCAAATGCTTCATGAGACTTACTATTCCATTCCCATGTTTCACTCTTCTTTAGTAAGTCCGTCAATGGAGTAGCTTTTGCAGAGTAGCCCTTTATAAATCGCCGATGGTAGTTGATAAGACCCAGGAAGGATCTTAGTTCAGGTACCTTGGTGGGATGCTCCCAATCTTGGATGGCTTTGACCTTGCTTCCTTCCATCATGAGCTTTCCCCCCTTTTTCCTACGCCCCAAGAACATCACTTCTTGTTTGGCAAAGGAATATTTTTCTTTCTTGATGTTCAACTTATTTTCTCTAAGAACTTTGAATACGTCCCGGAGGTGTTTTAGATGATCTTGGAGTGTGTTGTTATACACCACTATATTATCCAAGTAAACGACAACAAACTGGTCCAAGTATGACTGAAATAGTTTTTTCATCAAAGTGCAAAATGTAGCAGGAGCATTGGTTAGCCCGAAAGACATCACCAAAAATTCAAATGACCCATACCTGGTCACACAAGTGATCTTCGGTTCATCCCCTTCTGCAATCCTCGCTTGGTAGTAGCCTGATCGGAGATCCAATTTTGAGAAGTATCTTGCACTCCCCAGTTGATCAAAAAGGTCGGCGATGAGAGGGATTGAATATTTATTCTTCACCGTAATTTTGTTCAAAGCCCGATAATCTATACACATGCGTAAGGAACCATCCTTCTTCTTTTGAAATAAAATTGGGGCACCAAATGAGGCTTTAGATGGTCGGATAAATCCTGCCTCCAATAACTCTTTCAATTGATTGTGTAGCTCTGCCAGTTCTGGAGGTGCCATTCGGTAGGCTCCCATTGCTGGTGGCTTAGTCCCTGGCTCCAGCTCAAATTGGTGATCGACCTCCCTCCTTGATGGTAGTTCTTTCGGTAATTCTGGTGGTGCAACATCCTTAAACTCTTCAAGTACTTCCATTACTTCCCTTAGCGTGGCTTCTTCAGGCTTCAATTCTTTGTTAGAGTCATGAAGGATAGCCAAGTAGCTCTCCTCCTATCGTCGGATGCCCTTCGTGAATTGAAGGGCTGATAGCATCTTGGTCTCCGGCTGCTTGGCTCTTGTTGTAGGTACTAGGCAAGCTTGGTCGCCCCCCATGATACACATGCTATTGGCAAATGGTATTGGGAACGCCCTTACTTGGTCCAAGAATTCTATACCAAGAATTATCTTGAAATCATCCATGGGAATGATGGAGAAATTTAGCGTACCTGACCAATCTCCTACACAGATCTTCACTCATTTAGTCACTCCATGGATCGGCCTAGCTGTTGAGTTAACCGCCTTGATGGAGCCCCCACCTCCGGTTATTTAGAGACCCATCTTCCTTGCTTCTTCAATAGAGATGAAGTTGTGAGAAGCTCCTTTATCTATCATTGCATTAGTAGATGTCTTCCCTATGATCATCTCTACAAAGAGAAGTTCTTTTGCCGGGGTTTTTGGAGAGGAGCGTACCACATTGAGAAGTTGCATGGTTCCCACCTGGGCGTCCATATCCCTTTTCTCTACCTCTTGATGGCTGGCAAGGAGAGAGTTTAGAGCTTTCTTCTGAGGACAATCCCTTGTCCAATGCGGTTCTCCACAAAGGAAGCAACTGTTGTATGGTTTAGTCTTATTGTTGTTGTAAAACTTCCCCTTGTCATTTGCTCTGAACGAGGTCTATTCGCGATGATTCTCTTCCTTGTGTTGCTCCCGGTCTCCGCCACTTCTGACATAGTTGCTCTTCTTTTCTTTTGGCTTTGTAGACTCCTTTGTATAGTCCACTAAGCTTTCAGCAATGGCGATGGCGGAAGCGAGATCTTGTGCACCACGTCTCCTAAGCTCTGTCTTTACCCATTGTTGGAGTCCATCCATAATGTTGAATAGAGCATCCTTGTCTGACAGATCAGAGATTTCAAGGACCAAACTAGTAAACTCCTTGATATATTCTCGAATCGACCCTTTTTGCTTGAGTCTTTGCTACCGAGCTCTAGTCTCATCCTCCGCATTTTCATGGTAGAACTGACTCTTTAGCTCTTTCTTAAAGTCATCAAAAGTGGAGATGGTACACATACCTTTTTCAACTTCTCCTTGCCTTCTCCTCCACCATAGCATAACGATGTCTGAGAGGTAAAGAGTGACAAATTGAATTCTTGCCTCTTCATCTGTGATCTTCATCGCTCCGAAGTATTGCTCCAAACCTCATAAAAAGTTATCAACTTCTTTTGCATCACGAGTTCCCCCAAAACTCTTTAATTTTGGTACTTCAATCCTCTTGAATTCGAATGTGTGCTGTTGGTGGGTGTCGCTAGTGCCCTCTTGCACAAAGAAATGTCTCCACGTATCTCCTCCAAGCTAGCACGCATGTCACTCATCTCTTCTTTATAAGCACTTCGCACCTTTTGGAGCTTCCCCATAAAATCCCCCTGCAACTTCGCCACTTAGCCCATTAAGGTCTCCTCAAGTTGGAGCATCATACCTCTTATTGTTGAATGGATGGTGATGTCCTCCTCCTCGAGTCCATCAACCCTTTGGCCAAGATTCTCTACTTGGCCCTCCACGCCATTCATTGCCTCCTCTATCCGAGCAAGACACGAATCAAAGTCCCTTTGCTCCTGGCGACCTCGCCCTTGAGATGAATCCACATTAGTGGCTTCCGACCCCATCACTTGCTCCTTGACGCTTTTCGCCATTCCCTCCAACCAAGGCTCTGATGCCAACTGTCACGGACTAACTCTCCTCGAGTCACCCGTGCGGCTTTAGCGCTCTTCTTTAGCACTAAATCAGCCTAACATTTCCAACTGACAAACTCAAAGCGCTCTCTTGAAAGTAAAATAGGAAGAGGAGTTAGAGAAGAAAATACTTCACTAATAAAAAGAGAGATTACAAAGCTTAAAAGCTTGAAACCTTGGGTGATTTGAGATGAAGGGAGGGACTCTTATTTATAGCTTCCTCCATGTCTTTGGCTTTATATCTAGCCAATGTGAGACTATTTGTTCACGGGAAGCTTCTAGATTACAATATAATATTCTAGCTTCTAGATCATTCTTATGTACATACATATTCTAGATTCTTCTAGGTTATATGTCATATTATCGGCGGGGCGTGACACTATGCTGGCTATCCGAATCTGAAAAAATATTAGTCTTAAAATTTTTTATTTATGGCTTGGCTCATCAACTCAATGGAACCTATAATATGAAAGCCACATCTACTCCTTCCTACTGCTCAAAATATCTGGTATGTCGTTTGAGATCTCTATTCAGACTTGGATAATTCTTCATAATTTTTTTAATTGAAAACTCAACTTTTGAAATCAAAATAAAACAACAGTAATCTTACTACGTAGTACAACGAGTTGGTAGCATTATAACAGGAACTTGATCAATGCTATAATGTTGTTTGGGAGAATTCATTTTTGCTTGCCACAGGAAGAGTGAGGAAAACGATCAAGCCTACATGTTCTTAACCAGCCATAATCATAATTAGACGATGTTCGAGGTTGCATCATTGATAGAAAACTCTTACCCTCTATTTGAGAAGTTTTTTTTGAATTTAGATAGGATGAGTCAAAATGAAAATTTATGTTGTGCAATACCGAATCTTCTTGTAACACTGAACGGAAGAACTTGCATCTTATGTCAAAAGTGGGTTGATACTGACAAAGAATGACATAAGAAATCAAAGAATGACAATGTGGTTGGCTATGCTTGCTATTTCTATCTGTTGAGATAATTTTGTTAAATGGAAGAGTTACAAGAAACAATGGTGGCCAAATCAAATGTTGACTTGAAATAAAAAGACATGACGGACTCTTCATGTGAAATGATGTCAGTAAAGATCTTCTCAGGGGAGTTTAGTTTTCAACTGCACATCCCATTGTCTTAAATTCTGACAATCTTGTTGTAATTTTTTGCCTATATTCCTTGTTTCATGAAACAATCAAACCCATCGTAAGTTGATTGTCATTTATTTGGGATGTAATTCTCTGTAAGTTGATTGTCATTTATTTGGGATGTAATTCTCTATCAAAGAAGACCAGCATTCATATTTCCAATATGGAACAACTGGCACATTTATTTATCGAAGCTTTTGGTCCTCTTCAATTTTCTAAATTATTAAACTAGCTCGAACTAATTGATATATATGTTTGAGCTTAAGAGAGATTGTTAGTGTTAAGCTTTTGTTTAGGAAAGGTTTGTTTTTATAATAGGTGGATCATATTTAGTTGGGTGTCATTTGGAACAACATTTATTTAAAAGCTCTTTTTTTCCTCAATAACACGAAATTAGAAGTGTAAATATTTCTTTTGTGTTGAGGATCAAAAGATCGTAGTTCTAATCCTCCGGATTGATGAGCAAGCGATCAGGATAGAAATCTGCATGAACTTGTAATAACTCATGCCATGTAATTGCACCCATGGAAGATAAACTACATTCCCTTTAAGTTTGGTCTCATTTGTTTGACACTGCACATTTCAAACATAACTAAAATTAGAGCAAATTAGGTTATGTATGTACGTTTTGATGAACATGAAATTCTTAAAATGTTGAGTAGAAAATGATATTTACCCTTTTAGATGCAAGCCATGCTGACTTGTGGAGCTGAAGTTTTGCATGCAATGTTTACTTTTGTTTAAACGGTTTGGATAGTAGCATGACTGGAATGGTGAATAAGTTTGTTGAGACTTAATTGGATTATGCTTACATGACTAGTGAAAAGGAAAATTCTTGTTAAATTTTCATACTTCTTATAATTATCATCATTGGCCTTATTCCAAATATTTAGATTTTTACATGTACTATATTGGTCTCACTGCTGCCTTGCTTTTTTTTTGGTTTAGACTATTGGACAGAAAGTAAATGATTGCAATTCGTACCAGTTTTTTTATTAGCGTTGAAGTGAGAATGTAATGAAGCAAGTGCCGGTTTACATATGACACAATCTCTCCATTTATCTATTTATTTATCTATTTATATATGTGTACCTAATCATTGAAGGTCCTTCTCAGTGTGTACATTGCACTTTCAATATGCTTTTGAATCGCTGTTTGGCATTTACTTTGGATATTTGGTAGCATCTGCATATTTATTTTCCTTTCACCATCGTGTAAAATTCTGCCTTTGCAATATTCTTTCTTCTTGCAGGTTTATGTTGCTGGAAGCCTATTAATGGGATTGATTTCTGTTATACTCCTTGTGGAGAAATCTCCTATGCTTTATCATGCTTATGCTGCAATGACAGTTTTTTTGTGGACACGAATTTTTAGTAAAGTTAAGCTATTGAAAGTGATATGGAAACTACTCAGCAAGAGACCTTTAAAATCAAATTTAAATCTGCTAGCGACTTTTGCTCTTACTTTCTTTATTCTTGAGCTCCTGGTGAGGTTTTTTAAATGCCAACTTTTGTTTAGTTTAGTTATTTGAAAGTATGAGTTTATATCATGGAAGTTTAAAGTTTATAATTGTATTTGTTATAGGTGACTAGCTTCTTCGAGAGGAAGCTGTATACTTGGTGCTTTCTGTTTGTGGGAGTTTTTACTGCAATTTTTATGGTTAAATTTGCTCCACAGAGATTTCTTATGGCAGCATATGTTTTGGTGGCCTGTTGTTTTTTATCTATATTTACTCTAATGCCAGCAGAAATTCCTGAGAATACTCACTTAGTGTAATTATCTTCCTCTTCATCTAATGAATATTTTGTCTTTTTTTTCCCCGAGAAGTTGCATGCCTGAAATGTTTCTACTTCTTCAGTGGTTCAATTCAAACCATCTACCAAGTAATTGTTTGTTTGATGCTGATTTTAGATTTTGGTTCCTCTTGCCTCTATCAAAATGAAGGTTCATATATGTTTTTGGTAACTGCTTTGCAAATTTATTCCCTCTCAATGTCTTTTAGAACTCATCACAAAGAGATTGGTGGTAGTGTTTAAATTGGAGGTACCAACTATCTTTTGAATACTATGTCCACTTCTCTTTTCACATTATCACTCATTATCAGTTGTATTATTGTCCTTCTCACTATTTAAGGGGGTTCACTCATATCCTCATTCTATGTGTGGTATTAATATGACGCCTGTGAGTATGATAACCACCAATTTTCTTTTAATGTTTTAACATTTTCTATTAGTCAGGCTCCCTTTCTTTTAGTATATTCAAACATATGGTGTCTAAGTATTGTATTAACATGTGTGGGGTTTCAATACTTTATCTTTTTTGATGTTGACCACACTAGAGCGTCTTGGATATGCTTGTTAAAATGCTTGTTCGAAGTCGTTAATGTCTTAAAAAATCTTTACCAGGAAACAAATGTTTAATTTACGATTTCTTTTAAAAGTTTTTCATTTTGATAATGCATTGGAATATATGCAATCTACTTTTCTTTCTGTCTGTATGCTAAAAATGATATTATTCATCAATTATCCTGCTCTCATACCTCTCAAAAAATAGTGTGATTGAGCACAAATACCGACATCTTCTGAATGTTGCCCGCACTTCACATTTTTACATAAACTTTTTACAATATTTTGGAGATATCATTCTAACATTCTACTACGTATATCCATAAGTAGTTTCAATTGGCCATTTTCTCTTCTTTTTACTTAGAAAACTATATATATCTGTTTGACTCCTCAAACCTTTGGATATGTTTGTTTTTCATCTACTTTTTTTTTCAGGATAGTATAAATTTTATGTTCGTACTATTATTTGTATTTATTGTATCTTTTTGGGTCATCAATAAACTTAAAAAGTTGTCATTTATTATGATCCATCAAACAATGACCATTATATTTTCGCATATGTTACCTTTCATGAAACTCCTCTTGCCATTTTTCTATCCCCTCCCCTAGACAAAATTTTTTCTAATATTCCATTTCCATCTCTTGCTCCAGTACTTTCTGATACCGGAATTTAACAAACACTCGAGGAAAACCTAAAATGTCAACAAAACAACAACCCATCAATAGAACTTGGGTTAGATCTAGGGTGTTGGTGGTGCTGGTCAGGGTTTGGCCTTCTCAGTGGTGGCAGGGGGGACAACTAGCAAGCTAGAAATAGTCGTATGAGAGCTGTTCTGGGTGGCGGCAGTAAGGAGGAAGGGGTTCGACAGGGTGGCAGCAAGGTGAAAGGAGGGAGGGTGAAGGGAATCGATGCAGGAGAGTGTGGGGGAAGGGTGAAAGGGGATACACACCACCTGGAAACCAAGATATAGTTGGAGAACCACTTGGAATCCTAGGATACAAAACTAGAAAGGGAAAAAGAGATGCCAACGGTTGTCCTAAAGCAAATCACAGAAAAATTAAATCCTAAACACCAACTAAAGTAAATATATATATTCCTAGATAAGTAGGACTGGGCCTCATCTTAAAAGGAGGCGTCAATCCCAAGACTAGAGGGTCGTCTAGCCCTCAAAAGCTCTGGACAAAACTGATCCAGGAAAAGAAGACGTTTCACGTCACTTT
The DNA here is from genome assembly GCA_003013225.1 of Phalaenopsis aphrodite. Lineage (NCBI taxonomy): Eukaryota > Viridiplantae > Streptophyta > Magnoliopsida > Asparagales > Orchidaceae > Phalaenopsis > Phalaenopsis aphrodite. Next base: position 233,727 of record NEWO01000034.1, on the reverse strand, counting down.
CTTCCACTCCACTGCATGTGTACACTTATAGGACACAACAAACCCCCTTTATAATCTTTGACCATTCCATCATCTATGGCTTTGCATTTATCATAATCTTTCATCTCCATTTTCAAATTGTTTTTCTAAAAGATATATGGCAAAGTACATGCCACCTAATGCACTCTATTACCTCACACAATCATCTGGTTTCTTCTTTTTGTAGATTTGTAATTTTTAGACTATTGCTCTATTTTGACTATATACATTAATATATATTAAACTAAGGGCTCTCCTTGTATTATGTACATTTCTCCTCATTTCATAATGAATTTCTTGGTGTGGTGTGGCTCTGTGACTTTCTCGTTCTCGAGTTTTTTCACATTAAATCTTTGTGTTCTTTTTCTGGGATTTCTTGTTTGTGTTTCTCTATTCAATTATTTTGTTTTGGATTCCTTGAAGCGGTGTTTCTTCCATAATTCTTGGAAGTGAATATCTCCCAACATTGAGGATGTTCAGGAGATTTGCTTCCAACTGATGGGGCACGATGCTTGTGGTTCGATAGGTGCTTTAGACTAAGGCTACGATCGAGCGGCAGTAGTTTCACCATAATATTTTTTATACCCATTTCACTATGACAAAAAATTTGCGCAACCTTTTCATCAATGGAGGTAGTAATGAGAATGTGGTGTCTACACAAATGGTATACAAGTTGAGTCTCACTACTCAGAGACATTCCAATCCATGTTTCCTGACTTACTTGAAGGAGGGAAATAGGGTTTGCATTGATAGGAGATTCCTCAGAGAGTTTTCTATTGAGCATCAGTTGCATGACTAGGTGTAGAGTGATGTTGTACCCATTGACTACTGTCACATTATGTTGGGGAGATCGTGACAGTTTGATCACAAGACTTAGCATGATGGGTTCAAGAACACTTAATCATTTATCAAGAATGGAAATCACATAGTTCTTCTACCTTCTGTAGAGTTCGAGGCTATAGATGCTCTGCCATGAGAGAGGTGTCAATGGGATCAATTTTGGTGATTTTAGAGGGCACTGGGACAGAAGAGTCGATATCGAAAATAAGACAATCACTAAGAAGAGAGTTTCAATATATCTTAATCGACAATTTACAACGAGGCCTGCCACTGTTAGGGGAGGCGCAACTTGTCTTCACTTCAGAGAGTAATGAGCCAATCTTAAGCTACATTTAGAACACTCTGTGGTGTACGCTTGGTGCGAAGTTTCAGTTCAGCTCATCAATGTACTCACAGATAGTTGAAATAGAGATAGTTACTTACAATTCGGGAAATCTTCTTAGATGGTTTGTTAGACAGTGCATCTGATTGTGGAATATAAGCGCTTCTAGATAAGCGGTCGAAGGCCCTCCAATCCCGCGAGATTACGAGAGCTCCATCACCTTCAACGTGACTGACCTGATGAAATATCATGTGGAGTCAAAAGCTTTGATAGCTGAGGTCGAAGCTCTATCAATCTGGATAGATTGACACGAGGGCTATGTGACACTTTGGACTGGTTTGACCTAGGTTGAGGGAGTATCGGTCAACCCTCCTTGGCTTATGATTGCTGCCCAATTGGAGTGATGACCACTTCTAATAGTAGTGGCTCTATTTAAGTGTTTCTTTTATGTTTTGGGTTTAGTTTTTGATTATTCTGAGTTTGTAGAGACGCAGACTCTCTTTATCCATTCTAGGTATGTATCCAAGGGTTCTGAGTGGTGCTCAGGTTGTATCTTGTTAATGAGGTGGTGTGTATACCCTACTATCCTTTCCCTAGTCTTTTCTGCATCGATTTCCTTCACTATCGCCACTACTAAAAAAATAACAATTATTCTGCACACCCCCCCCCCTCCGCCGCCGAAGAAAAAGAAAATCGCTACTACCATCCAGCTCAAAAACCAACAGTTTTTTGCTATTCTCCTTGTTATCCAACGCCATGAAACTACAACATACTACTCCAGCTTGCTGCATCCCTTCACCTGTATTAAGATCCAACTCTAGTTCTAGTTTTGCGTTATTTTTTTGTTGCAATTTTAGATTTTCTTGTTGTTTGTAGTAATTTTAGACTTTGAATTTAGTAATAATATTTATTTTCCGTTTGCTCTTTATTAAATTATGATATTATGGAGGAATGCTTCAGACCTATTGTGTGATAGAAAAGATCCACTTAGAACTAAAGGAAAATTTTATATGTTGGTGGTGAGACCTGCAATTCTTTATGGTGTAGAGTGTTGGCCTGTAAAAGAGAAACATAAAATGAAGTGTTTTTGAGATGAGAATGCTTGGGTGGATGAGCGGCTTTATTTCATTTAGAGACAAAATGCAAAAGGAATGTATACGTGAAAGGGTTGGTGTAAGTCTAGTGGCTGACAAGATTAGAGTGAGTCGTCTTAGATGGTTTGGTCACATTAAACGTCGACCATCTGAGGATCCAATTAGAAGAGTAGATGTATTAGATTTGACTTATGTTAAGAATGGTAGAGGTAGACCTAAAAAGACTTGCACATGTTTAAAAAATCATCTAAATTTATTAGAATTAAATGAAAATATGACACTCAATATGACACAATAGAGAAAAAGGATTTATATGGCCAACCCCACTTAGTTGGATAAGGGGAACAACATATTAAGTTATACTACTTAGAGTCAGTTTGGGGCAGCTGCAGCTTATCCAACTTATCCTGATAAGTTGGATGGTTTTTTGGTTTGTGCGTTTGGAAAATAACTAATTTTAGATAATTTTGGATAAGCTATTAAGTTGTTTGGTTTGTGCGTTTGGAAAACGGCTGATTTGTAGTTTTTTGGAGAAATGATCATTCTGACACGCAATTGTTATGCTATTTGCAACAAAAATGCAATGACTACACATAAGATATCTCAGAACTAATAAAACCCCTTTATAACAGTACAAAAAATGATATACATCTTAGTTAATAGTGAATATCAGGAAATCTAAAAAAAAAGTAATAACATGTTAAAATTACAAGCAAAAGAATGATAATATTCATTTTAAAATGTAGAAGCACGTCACGAGGAACGTTGCCTGGTTGAGATACCGTAGAACCCCGAGCAACATTGTCCGGTTGGGATACCGTCGAACCTTGAGCGACGTTCTCTGATTGAGATACCGTCGAATCCTGAGCAACGTTGTTTGATTGGGATAATGTAGAATCGAAGGGAGTTCCTGTCCATCTGAAGAACTTATGGTCGTCTGGTCCGTTTGCCCACTGCGGGCTCCTGTAAAGCTGACGTTTGTAGCTATGTTGCCAGCCTGACATGAGTAACAAAGATGGCGGTCCACAACGGCATAGCACCGCCTGGAGTGCTCCGAAATCCTGGGGCTCATCTGATTACAATTATTCAAGAGATAACATGTCAGTCATAAAATTAGATGAAATAAAAAATGTTGAAATTGAAAATAAGAAACAATATTACATAAAGAAATGAAAATCTGATCAAAAGAAAAATAGCAGGCGGGAGTACAAAAAAAAGCCCACAAAAAAAAAAAAACTTAAATATAAATTAAAGAAAAAGTAATCACCGGAAATTTTGAAATCCAAAAATACAAAAAAAAATATACTAGATATAAAATGAAAAAAATAGCAGGTGTGAGGCCTGAGAGAAGCAACTAACCAACCAACGAGTCATTCACAACATGCAGATAGTAGACCTTGTAAAAAGATGAGTTCTTGGTTTCCTTTAACCTACGTGGGACCAGTGTCCAGTGCCACATGTGCATATCACCAAAAAAAGGTCATCGAGGAGATACTTATATATCGATGCAGAGCTGGGAAGAAAGGACCTCGGTTGTCAAATACTTACAAAGCACAACGATGTTGGATCATGGAGGAGAGAATGAGAACTCCAATCGAAACCTAGGGTAAGAGACGCAGGGGAGAGGGTGACGAGGACAGGGAAGATGATCGAAACCTAGGGCATTTGCTGTTTTCCTGTGACCTCCTTCCATTTTCTGATTTTGTTGAAAATCAGAAGATCCTCGACTCCCCTATTTCGTCGCTGCCGTATTTGTTGCAGCCACAAAAAATCTGCCATTTGCTGTTTCCCTGCGACCTTCCACTCAACCGCCTCCCACCTTGCTGTCATTTTTTTCCTCCATCTACCCTACTACTGACACCTCCCTACCACCTACCACATTGCTACCGACTGCTTCCAATCTCTTACCTCTCGCTACCGCCCCTTTTAGACTTTTGTCGTCTTATCACAACTATTTCTGCAGCCACTTTCACAGCTTTTTCTCCACCATCTACCTTCCAACCAACCGCCAGCTTGTGGATTTTTGACCAACAATTCCTCCATACCTATTGCTTCCCTCTTAAACTTCAGCACCACCATCCCCAACCTGCGCCCTAGTTTGAGTTGTGGTGTATCTTTTGTCATTTTCTATTTCCGAATGCTTTAGTTGTAATCTAATTCTGAATTCAACCATAAATATTTGGCTATTATTGTTTTCCTATCACTGTTCAAGTTAACTTCGGTATCATAGATCTCCTACAAGCTTCAAGTAATTAGTATTTTTTTGTTGAACATCTTAGATTTTCTTGAGACATTGGTTGGTATGCATCTTCTGACATCTATCTTAAAAAAATTGGTTGTATTTTGCATCATATATTCGTTGTTCTGTATTTTTTGCAGCTGTTTCTATTGTTTTTCTATTGTTTGATGGGTACATTAATGAAATTCATTTAATCAACTTCATAATGTAGCGTTGCTAGTGGAGCTTTTATTATCCTTGTGGCACTGTCTTCAATTTTGTTTGAAGCAAAAAGTGAAGGCGACAATTTTAAGCAACTAATTACTCAGTCTGACAGACATAAGTTGAGATTTCCAGTTCTATTCTATGCTCAGGTACACAATTCATAAACTTCCCTTGAAATCCAAGCATACTTTTTGTTATCTGGATAGCCAAGTAATATTTTTTCTTTGCTTATTTTTCTATTAGGTCCTTTTAGTTGGGTTATCTTCCGTGATGGTGATATTATCCACCAGCCATAGAGCTGAGAAAAGAGAGCTGCTTGCGATACACCAGTTTGTTAATTGGTTAATTGCTGGTGATTTTCTGATCTCCGTTTTTGTATCTGCTCTTTAGCGTTTACTGTCTGCTAAAAGTGTTTAGTTTTTGTTATTTGTAGCATTAGTACCGCATTATGATATGTGGTATATATTTTGTTTTTGAGGCACTTTCATACATGGTACATAATTCTTATTTATTTAATTATCGCACACCTAAACTTTTATATTTACACTCATAGTACCCACATCTTTAATATCACATAAAAAATAGCACTATTATATCCCTTTTTTTTGCATAGGTTTAAATCACCAATGTGCTATGCATCTTAATATGAAGGTGTTGAGATTAAATACATAAAAATTGTGATACGTATGTAAATTTTCCCTCTGTTTTTTTATCCCTCAACACTTTGCCATTTGCTTCTGGCACACTAATGTTGTGTTTTGCGTCTTTATTCTGCTCTTTTGTATGTTTTGTAAATCTCTACTAAAATAGGTAGTCTTTAATTTATTAATCTATAGAGGTTATTATCGTCAAACCCAATTGTATGGTTCTTTCTTTGGTGCCTGTAGGAAGATTGAATTGTTATTGTTTCATTTGGAATGGCTGCAGTAAATCTATTTGTGATATTAATTTAAGATAATATCAAATCTTCTGTAAAGTTTTGACGGAAAGAATAAAACTAAGCGGAACGAATAAAACTAAACGGAAAGAATAAAGCTAAAAGGAGTGGTATAATTAGTCGGATATTATACATCAACATTTTATAGCATATTTTGATTCTTAGCCTCTTAACATTGCTTTTACATGCAAGTTAGCCAAAATGATCTTTAGTTTCTTTGTTTTTATGCCATGTTTGTTTAAAAGAGTATATGTTTTCTATTGAAATTTCTGTGGGGCAAATTGGTATATTTAGTGGGTGAGTTGGATAGCTCAAATTCCTTAGGGTTTTTGGAGAAGTGCTTTGGTGAGACACATCTAGATCTTTTAGTAAGTAGATTAAAATTTTATTTTCTTATAGCTTCACCAACAACAGTCTTTTGTTTTTTTGGGACCTCATGTGCAAATGCTCCTTTGGTTAGTTAACCAAGCATGCGTGAGATCTCATGTAAGGAAATCACTAGGCTTTAATCAATGTAATGGTATAAGTCTTATGGTAGTTGCATAGCTTTACTCTTGTGGATTTACATGCATACCACACAATTTTTTTGTTTTTGCATGTCTAACATCTAAACTTTAATGTTTATGCATATAATACTCAAATCCTTAACATCACATAAAAATACTACTAATACTAACTTGTCAAAAGTAAAATACTTCTTTTCATGTGTATGTTGGGATGTGATTACGACACTTGCATATGTAAATAACAGAAATTTAGATGTTTGATACGTAAATTCATAAGAATTGTGTGGTATGCAAGTAAATTTCTCTCTTTTTTATTCAGTTAACAATTCATGAGTCTCATGTTAATTTTTTTATTTGTGTTTGAGCTATTAGGAGGCATGTGGAGATGGTGGTAACTTTCGTTACAATCACTTGTTTTCATCATGTAGGATTTTATTTAGTGGACCGTAGAACAAAAAGCCAAGGAGCCTTGGTTAGAGGCTGTTAAGTGCTTTTTTTGAAGCCCTACATTCCCTCATCTGAGGCAACCCTTGATTCATACATGGTTTGACAATATCAGATTTTCTAAGAGGATTACAAGCATAAGAGCTTGACAAGATGCCGTTTAGAGGTATAGTATGTCGTAATGTTAGCTAGACACATCAACTTGGTTACATTGGTTTGAAGGCATAGTATATCTCATATCTTATGATAGCTTAGAGACTTGTTGACTTGGGTGATATAGTTGATTTTTCAAAATGAATCTCATGCTTTCTTAAAGATGGGAGTCAGAGGCATAATTTATAAGTTGTTACTTGGAGGTCTTGTAGGTTGAAGCAACAATGCATGCAAGCCTTGGACAGCTTACGGACGTTTTAACACAAGAGGCATGGTCAAAGTTGTAGAATGAACCTCGAGCTTTTCCCAAGAATGGGGAGAGGCATACTTTATAAATAGTTATTTGGAGGTCTTGTAGTTTGATGCAATCTATATATGCATTCTTTGGGATGAATATGATCATTTGGTGCCACGTTAGAAGGGACAACTGCGTACTCCGAAAATTTCTAATGCACCGGACTCTGCTTTTTGTGTTATTGTTGTGTTGAGAGTTTTAAGGGTGAATTTTTAGAAGGCAGATTGTTTTGTAGCTAAGACACTACCCAAAGATTTCACCTTCATTTTGCGAGGACTTTATGATCTGGTTTTTTAGGCTTCCTATAGGGCTAAGCCCCTTTATTTAATCACCCCTTCTGATAAAAGGAGAGCACTTTCGATTAAGACTAGTCATTTTAGAGTTGAATATTTAACATATAGTTGCAACAGACATAGATCATAGTTGTAAAATTTATGCAGACATACATCATAAGTTGCAAAATTTATCATTCTAAGTTAAAAGCAAATGGTGGGGGAAATAATGACGAACCCAGTGAAGATCCCATGGTTCTGTCACCCCGGGTGGTCATTGTCTCTGGCTTAGTCGGCGGAGGTAGTCAACCCAACCTAAATGAAGGATCCTTATCATCCCATGGGTAGTGTCGTCCAAGGGAACCTTTTAAATTTGGGGTGGATGTCTCTAACAAGATAAAATTAAGTTGACATTGACCAATATAAGTATTTTTGTCAATCAATTATATCCTTATGGTTCACAACTCAAAGGGTAAAAAATCGTTGGAGATCAAACAGGTTGCATTTGTGACCGTAATATAATAGTATCATTTTGTGGCAACCACCCGGTTAGAGAGCTCTGATTGTAACATTTTGTGGTGTCATTTTGGGGCTAAACCTTGGGGATAGAGGATTCAGACCACGCCTTTACTGGCGTGAAATTTACTTTGAGTGAATATAATGATACACTCGATGTAATATTAACTCTTTTTACAAGCTGAAGTTAATAAAAAAATTTGCCATCCTCAACAAACTGTTGTCGAGGGTGGATGAGATTTGCTTTTAAGTTTTTAAGTGACTAATTTTACTTGGATGTTTAATTTGTTACTTTGAAAATTTCTTTTAAAAAATTGACCCCTGATGTTGAGTTTTATAATCAAAACGATCATTATCGGGAATTTAAACATTTAAACTTTTATATTTGGAGGGCATTTGAGTTTGTTAGTTTAGTTTTTTTTTAAGATATAAGTTATGTCGGCTCCTGTCCTTATAAGGAAGATAGTCGAACCAGTTGATTTGGAATTATAAACTCTTATCTTTATGATTAAATTTACTAGACTTGTCATGAAATTCAAACCTTTCTGAAATTTTGTGGATATTAGGGCTTTTGGAACACATGTAAAACTTCTTTTTCTTTTAGCTTTTTAACGACTGCCTTATGTTCGCTAGCAGGTTATATTACAAATCCGGTGACGATATTTTCAAATTTCAAAATCCCTAGATTTGAATTATTTTTGAATTCTGTGAGCCTAAGTTTGGAAGCCCAAAATTCCTAACTTTCTTTATGACCCTTGGAGCCTAAATTTTTAAATATTTTAAGCCTAAGTTTCATAAGCCCAAAATTTTAAATATTTTTCTAAACCTTAAAGATCCTAGATATTTTTGAATCCTAAGAGTCTAAATTTTAAAAACTCAAATTTCCAAATTATTTAAATTTCGATGATTCACATTTTATATTATTTTATAAGTTCAAAAACTAATTTCGTATTATTTATTAGTCCGGAACACCAGAAAATTTGGTGGTTTATCTGTGTCAACCCTTATTAGGGGCAGCAGGAGAATGTCTGCCTTCCGAACTGCCTTAAAAGACTCGTTGGTAGGTCAGTTCTGCCACGTTGAAGGTAGCCAAGATATTGTAGTCTCATGGCCAGCCAGTTGTATGGGCATTGTTGTCCAATTTCTTGAGAATCCTGAAATGTCCATTTGTTATGGGTTTGAGTTTGCTACAAGCTCACACTTAAAATTTTTCTTTTTTCATCCGAGTCCACACCAAATCTTCATCTTGAAAAGTCACCCTTTTCCTAATTTTATTTGCTTGTGCTTGGTACTTGCGGTTCTGCCTAATGATCTCCTTTCTGCCTTCTCGTGAAGCTTCTGAATCTCTTTCTCCCAATTCTTAACATCCTCACTAATCTTTGATGTCAGCAGGAGTGGTAACATGTCAAGTGAAGTGAGCTAGTTGTACCCATGCAAAATCTCAAATGGGGTGTGTCCCTTAGTTTGACTCACGAATCTACTATAAAAAAACTTGGCTTGAGCCAGATTCAAATCCCACTATTTAATAATCTTTCCCGCAAAGCACTTCTGAAGGTTCTCTAGGCTTTTGCTCACTACCTCCGTTTGTGGGTAAGTTGTTGAACTAGATTGAAGCTTCCCTCATAGGGTCCAAGTTGCTGAACTAGATTGAAGCTTCTCTCATAGGGTCCTCCAGAAGTGACTCGGAAACTTGACATCCCTGTCAAAAGTAATGGCATGGGTATCTCGTGCAGTCTCTGAAGTATAAGTTGGAAACATTTGATGCATCCATGATCCGGTGGCATGGTACGAAATGCGCCATATTTCAGAATCCTTCGTCTGGGGGTGAGCTACTGAGCTAAATTGAAGCTTAATGTCTAGATTCCTCCATAGGGTTCTCCAGAAGTGACTCAGAAACTTGACATCTCTATCAGTAATGGCCCGGATATCTCGTGTTGTCTCACAATCTTCCTGAAGTATAAGTTGGAGACATGATACATCCATGTCCGGTGGCAGGGTCCGAAATGTGCCATATTCGAGAATAGATCTACCACAAACATCACAAAATTCTTGTTCTACCGTGTCTTCGGGAGACCCACCACAAAATCTATGCTAACATCCACCCGCAATGCCTCTAATATTAGTAATGAGGTGTATAATTCTTCATTTTATCCCTCGGTATTGGCCACATAACTCTTACACTGTCTGACATGCCGCACCACATCTCTCATCAGTCAATGTCAAATTAAGTGTTATCTCACAAGTGCGAGTCTTTTCCCTGCCAAAGTGTCTTGCCAAGCCTCCATTGTGGCTTTTCTGAATGATAGAGTTCCTAAGAGAATATCTAGGAATACATAACTTATTCTGGTAGAACAAGTAGTCATCAGTTCTGTGGTACTGCTCAGTAGACTTCTCCTACACTTCTCCCAGATCCCTCTGAAATCTTCGTCTATCTCGTATAGCTTCTTTATTACCTCAAAGCTTACGACTCGTATATGCATTGAAGTGATTGATAAGTGATGGTGGCTCATTGCATCTGTGTTCACCGTCTTGTGCTTAAATACGAACTGGAACGACGCTAAGAACTTCATCAAAGCTGCTTGGTTGCCCTTCAGTTTACTCTATCTCTTCAAGAATTTTAAAGCCTCATGATCCGTGAAAGGGTGAACTCGCTCGTCAGTATGTAGTGACTCCATTGATTAAGAGTTCTCACAACCACATAGAACTCCTTGTTGTATGTTGACTATTTCCATATGGACTCATTCAACTTCTCACTGAAGAATGTTATGGGTTGGCTTCCCTAGGTCGAACAATTGAGTGAAGTCGAATAATGCCAGAATTGGTGTCTGAGTCACATTCTTCTCCTGTGCGTTGAAATTGACCTAAGCCGCATCTGCCCACTAGTATTTCCCTTTTTCTAGATTTTGTTCAGAGGGGTTGTGATAGTGTTGAATGATGCAAGCTTCAAGAGCTATGTAAGCTCTGTGAAAGACCGAGGTGCATTTCAACTCGCAATGGACTTGATTTTTGTAGGATTCATCTAAACATGCACTAGACACAATATACCCCAAAAAACATGTCAGTGTTGTTAGGATGTAGCACTTTTTTGGATGGGCATATAGCCTGTTTGATTGTAAAATTTTGAATATTATTCTCAGGTGCTGCAAGTGCTCCTCCTTAGATCGGTTGTATATCGAAATATCATCAAAGTACACCACTATGAATCTTCTGATATGAGCTCAGAAAAATTGATTTATCAACCTCATGAACACATTAGATGCGTTAGATAATCCAAAATGCATGACTCTCCACTCATAATCCATCTCGGATCTTGAAAACAGTCTTCCACTCATCCTCTGACCTCATCTAGATCTGGTGCTATAGCTACGTAAGTCGATCTTCGAAAAGACATTGACTTCGTGCAACTAATCCAAGAGATCGTCTTGATGAAGCATGGGAAACCAATATTTCATTGTAATGTTGTTGATGGCCCTACTGTCAATGTACATTCTCCACGGTTTTTCTTCTTGGGTACCATCAGAGTGGGGGCAACACACGGACTTGTGCTCTCTCTGACCAAACCTCTCGCGACGAGATCATGTACTTGCACTATAACTCCTCGTACTCTGCAGGCCTCATTCTGTAGGTAGGTCGATTCGACAACACTAATTTGAGTATGAGATCTATGGCGTGTTGAATGTCTCTCAATGGCGATAATTCCTCTGGAAGAATGTCGATCATCACGTTCTGGAAGTCACATAGCAGTGGTTGTACAGGTACGGGGATCTCAACCTTCTCCCCAACTCCCTCTAATAAGACAAAAGACATGGCCACTGAAGCTTCTCGAATTGATTGCATAAAGGTGACTCTTGGGACTACCGTCTCTGTGATGTCTACTCTCGCCTCCTTGACTGGTAAAAGCACGATGCATCTCCCATCTTTTTTGAATGAATAAGTATTCTTTAAGTTGTCATGTTGGGTCTTGCGGTCGAACTGTCATGGTCTTCCCAACATACTATGACTAGCTTTCATAGGGACTACGTCCCATCACACTTGCTTCTGTAACTGATCTATGATAGAAAACTCAGCCAAGTGTTATTGATCCACGTGTATTTCGTTTCCCCTTTTCAACCAGGTAAGAGAGTGAGGCTGAGGATGCTTCTGTGTGGCTAACCGCAGTTTCTTCACCATCAATGTGGACACTATATTCTTACAACTTCTACCGTCGATAATCAGACTGCAAACTTTCTCCTTCACCTTACACTTGGTGCAAAAAATACCGTGCTTCAGCCATGAATATTCCTTCTCCGACTCCGTCTGTAGCACTCTCGTATGACTAGCATCTCTCCCTTGTCCCCACGAAGCTAAAATTCCCCCCTTTGGATCCTCTGCTTCCTCTTCCTCTTCCTCCACTTTCGTGACGAAGCCCTACTCCGTGAATGAAACAACTTGGCTTGTGGGTAGTTGGAGGCTATGTGTTCGTAGCCCTTGCATCTAAAATACCTTATGGCAGACACTGTACGGGGCGAGCTCTCCTTTTCTAGTTTCTTTACAGTCAGATGTGTCTCATCACTTTCTTCTCCGGTCTTCCCAACTCTTCTAGAGGTACCTTCGTCTGAAGCTGCAGGTGATTGTCTAAATAGGATGGTTGCCTGAAAAAAAGGGTTGATGTCTGCTTGTTTTTTGCTATCTTTTCACCTTCAAAGCTAAGGTTTGGATATCTCTTAGTGACCAATAGGGTTGCAATTGCACAATATTGCTGATAGCGGGCTTCAGACTTCACAGATAACAGACTATGGTATGTTCCTTTAGCTCCACCAACTTATACTTTATATGCAATGGGTCAAACTGTGTCGTGAACTCCTCCACTGATAGGCTTCGCTGCAATAGGTGGTGGAGTCTCAGAAGCATATCCTAACCGTAATTAGGCGGTAGTTTTTTCTTCCACATCTCTTTCATCTTCTCCCAATTGGAAACCTTGTCACTGCCCTCTCTCTCTCTGTCACTGCCCTCTCTCTCTTTGTCTGCAAAATTTCCCACCACAAGGAGTCATTCTTTTTTCAGTTTGATGGCCGCAAGCTTTCCTCTTTTATCCTCTAAAACTTCTTTGTACTCAGATCTCTCAATTGACTGCAACCACTCGATAAAGTCGTTGGGATTCATACCTCCATCGAACTCCGATAGATCCGCTTTGATGTCAAAATCTTTTTGTCCTCCATATGTTTTACTCTTCTCTCGGTCTCCTCTGATACTGAATTCCAAAGCGTCAGTGTCCGTTTTTCTTTTCACTGATGTCTTCTCTATGGAACGGATTCAGATCACGATTGAGGGTAATATTCCCTGGATTATGTCATCAATCTCCGCAAGCCTTAGTAGTAGTCGATAGTTCTTTTGTTGTATCTCTTTCTGGGTAAGTTCCGACATGTGTCTCTTTGGTAGAATTGCTAGGGTTTAGAATTTGGAAGAGGGTATTGAGGAGAGGAAAGAAAATTTTTGGAGTGGAGAGGGATTGTGTGTGGTGGATGCTAAGAAATCTTAGGATGAGATAAAGGTTAGACTAGCTATGATACCAATTGATACCAGAATTAATCAAAAACACTCTAAAGCCAGATTACTTTTCTTATGGCCAAATAACACTCTAATCTTTAACATCACATATATAAAGCTTTGCTCAAACACCAAACCATCAACAGAGGAAAACCTAAAAGCGTCATCTCAAGCACCAAATCACCAACAAAGATTAAAACTGAAAGACTCAACAAGGAAAACAACTAGGTAAATCGAGAAACTTAATAGGAAAAGTCGCATACCGCCTCAAGCACTAAACCGCCAACAGGTAAACCGAGAAGCTCAACAGGGAAAGCGCCATATCACCTCAAGCGCCATATCACCAAACCACCAACAAGTAAACAGAGAAGCTTAACAGGGAAAACAGGATAAAACAAAAAAAAAAATATCGAACCGCCACCACAAAGGACAATCGAGAAAGAAAGGAGAAGAATACTACATATAGAGAGAGGCGACAACAACTAAGACGAAGGAAGGGGAAAGGGGGACAATCAAGATTTTGCCCTAAAGCCACAGCGAGAACTAATGAAGGGAGACGAGCCCGAAGAAGGGTATTTTCGGGGACTCATTGAGTTATTTACCGAATTGTAGTGGGGTACATTAGTACTTTCGTACCTGGAACAGAGTAATAACTGCGAACCGGAGGGCTAAGGGTGCATTTCTGGTTGTCATTCCGAAGCCACACATCGTCGAAAAACACGCAAAAAACGCTCTCCCAAATTGGTGTTGAAGTGCTTTTTAAACCAAAAGTCAGGCGAATCACCCTCCTAAACACACTCTTAGACGTTTTGAGCTACTCTTGCATGATCCCACATCCTTGGTCCATCGTTGTCATCATGTTCATTCGAAGAAGTCAACACTTACTAAACAATATTGATGTAACCACCTAAATTTAACCGTTCCCCTCATGCTTTTGTTGTTAACAAGTGCTACTTTTTCTCTGCATATCCTGTTGTGCTTTCCTTTCCATGGCTATATTTTGGTACTTTTCAGTTACTCTTCTTGCTTGGTTTTGTTTTTTCTCATTGATTTTATTAAATTTTGCAAATTTCTTAATCTGCTAAATTTTCTCTTGCAGGATTATCAATGATTCTTCCATTATTTTCAAAGCCTGCTCTCTTGACCCGCCTCACTTCTATATTTTTAGGCTTTGCTCCTACCTTTCTCCTCTTATCAATCGGGTACTTTGTTTTCCTCAATTTATAATGCTGTAATTTTTCTTTGTTGCTTTTGCATGACTTTGATATTCTGTTTCGTTTTACTTTTTCTATATGAATATGTTGAGATTATTCTTTATATTTCTTTTACATATTTGTTTTACAGATATGAAGCTGTCTTCTACAGCGCTCTTGCTTTAGTCCTCATGGGATGGATTTTGGTAGAATGTACATTACTGAGTTTGAGTATGGACAAAAAATCTCCTTTCATCGGAAATCTTGAAGACAAGTTGATCAGTCAACATGATAGTTTTTTAATTCTATCACACATCAGGATTCCGTTGGCTTTTGTAAGTCTTTTCAAGTTATTATTCATATTCATGAAATTACAATGCTCCCTTTCTTAAGAGTTTTGTGAAAATTGCTCCAAAATAATCTTTTATCTGAGCAACATTGTATGTCGCATCACTTCAATTATTTATTTCTATAATCATTAAAGTTTTTCATATATTCTTCAAGTAGGTTTTAAGTTTTCTGAGTATGTTACAGATTTTTGTCCCGGACGTTGATATTTTAAATAACCTTTTACATGTAATCGCACAAAAAAAGGACAAAGATAATATATAAATACTGACATTCATACATACATTTAATCAATTAAGCAGGTATCAAGGAGGAAGACCTTCAGCAGGTTTTTTAAAGTTTTCTTTTATCTAGTATTTAATCAATCAGAAATGATCAAGCATAACCAAAATATTACTATAAACCATTTTTTTAGAAAAGTACAAGTGATTTGAAAGAATCTATATAGTGGGGGCGGGATTATAAACTACGAGGTCAAAGATAATACTACTCCATTCTGCTACTCGAACTACTGGTTGGTGATTTAGTTCTTTCTTCTATAGCCAATTTTGAAAATGATGTTGAAAAGTATTGATGATCTTTATTTGTCGTTCTCCTCTACTTGTCTAAGTGTAAGAGTACATTCTATTTATAAGGTGGAGTTCGCTCCTAAAGAGAGTAGAGTGGTCTTGAAACTTAAGATTATGCTATTGGTTGTGATGTGTCAAAAATATAAGGAGTAAAGTGCCAAAATAGTTTTCCGACTATCCAAAGTCCAAAAATGTAGTTATTATTACATTCTCTCTTTTCGGCTGGTTGTACTCAACCTATGAGGTCAAAAATAATACTGCTCCATTCTAGTACTCAACCTACTGGTTGGTGATCCAGCTCTTTCTTCTATAGCCAATTTTGAAAATGATGTTGAAAAGTATTGATGATCTTTATTTGTCGTTCTCCTCTACTTGTCTAAGGGTAAGAGTAC
This sequence comes from Phalaenopsis aphrodite, assembly GCA_003013225.1. Lineage (NCBI taxonomy): Eukaryota > Viridiplantae > Streptophyta > Magnoliopsida > Asparagales > Orchidaceae > Phalaenopsis > Phalaenopsis aphrodite. The sequence goes on along the minus strand of NEWO01000034.1, from coordinate 217,859 downwards.
ATTCTATTTATAAGTTGGAGTTCGCTCATAAAGAGAATAGAGTGATCTTAAAACATAAGATTACGCTATTGATTGTGATATATGTAAAAAAAAAATAAGGAGTAAAGTGCCAAAATAGTCTTCCGACTATTTACCTGGGGTCATTTTAGTTCCAGAGTCCAATAATGTGTTAAATTAGTGTAATAACAGTTTTAAGAAACCAGTTTAAATTTTGGCAACTTAAAATGTACCCTACATTTTGCATCCTTCATATTTCAGTTGAGTCAATTTTATAAAATTCTATACATCACATCGATCAATTTGATATAAAGCACTATATATGAAATATGTAAGAGATATAAAATTTTGAAAATATAAGTTTAATTAAATAATTAAACTTTAATTAATCTTAATCCTACATCTTCACTGTTCACTATCGACTCAATCTGGCGATAATTAGCTATGGGTCTGGATCGAAGGTTTGGAATCCTTTGCAGAGCCTTCACGGTTCATCCTTCCCCTCTCCTTGTTGCTCGATAGAAGAATCTCGCGAGCAGGCACGATCCTGCATTGTAGCAGGAGTGAACTAGCGAGTGGCTGAGATCCAAGGCTCCAAGGAGGTAAAGGTGAGCGAGAAACCCTCTTTTATGATATTTCAAACATTAATTTCATTCCTTACACTTCCATTTTGAGATTTGTCATGAATTGTACATCTCTTTCGTTTCTGGTCGTCTTAGCGGAAGCGAGGTTGTGTCGGAAGCAAGGAACTTGATTTATGAACTTCTGTAAGGGGCTTTAGTGAGAACTTGGTGAAGTTAGGAGAGGAATAAGGTGATAGAGAGAAAAGGGAAGAAGATTTGACAGTATCAGAAAGGTTGGGTTATTTCGTGAAGACGTTTAAGGTACTTTTTAACAAATGAATTATGTTTTAGATTAAATCACTTTATGAGCCAAGAAATTATGAAAATCTAAGATATTTACAAATTTTAGGTTATTTGCTCGAGATGGCAAGCTCGATGCGAGTGTGTGGAAATTATTCTTAGAGCAGCTTTGTCAATTTCAAATAAAATAAATATGTGCTAACTTTAGAAGAATAATTTAATTAACAGTAATTTACTTAAATCTTAATGTTGATATTATGTTCTAAAGGTTGTTAAGGTCAACATAAAGGTTATCATGACTTCCAGCTAGTTACTGAAGATTGAGAATTTGACGTGACAATCGAGGTGAGTAATTACATTTCTAAATTTTAGTATTCTTATTTATTTCAAAATGCATGTTTGACTGTATGGATGCTCTAGCTCAGTTAGATTTAAATTATAATTGATTCTTCATATTATTAGGCATGAAAGATACACATGATAGAAAAATATATACAAAATTTGCATGAAATGCATGATATGTATGATGTATATGATATGCATGATAAGCATGATGATAAAGATATGCAGGATAAATAGTTGCGCATGAAAGGAAGTATGCACGTTAGTAGATAAATAAAGTATCTTAGAAGAATGTGTATTATGAAGAATGAAATAGCTTATTTACGAATGCTTGTATGTGCATGTTAAGAGGAGAAATTCACCCCTTAATAATATAAACAGGGGACACCAGTGTACCCACACACGTGGTTGTTTTTCCATCACCTCAAATAATTGTGATGTGATCATTAATCGCTATGTCGATGGAAAATATAGGTCAGAAGAGAGTATACAAAGCTCACGTTCTTAGACAATTATGATGTTTATATCGCTAATCATTGTGGTGATGGGATAATAACAGTTAGACACAAATAAATATTTTTTCACCTCAGGCAGTTATGATGTTTAGAGTGCTAACTGTTGTGCCGACGAGATAATATTAGTCAGGGTTGTATCAGGTTGTTTTGATGGTGATCCTTAAAAGACAAATGTGTATTTTAAGAATATAAATTAAAGCTAAAGTTAAAATAAATGCGTATAGAAGTTTTGAATTTTTTTTTTGAGTATGGTAATTACTGCATGTATTGGCATAGTATAAGATTTCTTATATAAATTTGAAAAACCGGCGTGTTATAAGATTCTTGTAGAAATATGAAAGATTAGCATGCATATTTTCTTTTCATTGAGTTAATGTAGTTTAGAAGTGTGATTACTCTTGTATTATATTTAGATAACTCATTTTTTAATCTTTTCTTTTTTGATTTTAAACTTTTAAATAAAATGAATAAAAGATGAGTTAATATATACAAAAGACGAGAACAGTAATCGGAAAGTTAAAAACTGTCATTCATTAATTAAATTGTTTTCCTTAATGACTTTTTCATGAATATTTGAATATTTGACTGTTAATAATGGAAATAGAATAACATAGAATTTATTTACATTGACAGTCCATTCTCGTCTTAGTTAATTCCAAGTCTCAGGTCAGGTCGTGACAATTTGTTCTTTAAAATAATCTTGGACTAAATTGACACTTTTTTAAATTTTTGGACTAAGACGAACCTCAACAAAAGGTAAGGAGACCATTTTGACACTTCTGTAAAAAAATAAGTATTAATCAACTTTAATTAATTTTCATTATAATTGAGTTCATCATGCGTGTTAAAAAAATATCGGATGACATATAGAAGTCTTTTTAAATGCCCAATTTTATTTATACATTTGTCGATTTTATGAATTTCCACTCGACTATGTTGATATATATATATATATATATATATATATATATATATATATATATATATA
>NEWO01000034.1:186827-215059 GCA_003013225.1 Phalaenopsis aphrodite | reverse complement strand
GCGTCTTCGTGCCTGACTCTGTTTCGTCTCCCCGTCTTCCGGTCTTGCAAGTTTTGCTCTGCGTCGCGGCTTGCCTCTCGTCTTCCCGTATCGCGAGCTTTTTCGGCTCGGGAGTTCCCGGCTCTGCGGCTTGTCTTCCCATCTCGCGGGTACAAATCGCGATTTCTGCTGCTCGTCTTGCTTTACAGCGTGTTCTCCTTTTCAGCTTTGTTTTTTTCAACGCAATTTTTTCTGTGTTTTTCACCTCTATCTTTGAGGATGGCTTCAGACAGATTGTATGCAGCTGCCCTTGTGGGTATCCACGCCTCAGATACACCTAAATCGTGTTTTTTCCCTCCTTTGTTTGAGTGGTTGGAGGACATCAAGAAACTTGGTAGGAAGAATGTGAAATATGTCATCTTTTTTATAGAAGCTGAAGGTATTCAACTTGTTTCTTCCTGTCGTCTGAATTTGGTTGGGAAATTTCTATATGGTAATCCCAAAATTGAGTTTATTCGCAAGGAATTTGAACTTATGCACCTTGTTGGGGAGTGAAAAATTGGACTATTAGATGATAGACCCATTCTTATTTAAATTAATAATGAAGAAGATTGCACACATTTATTTGCTAGAAGGATGATCTCGATTGATAATAGAGTAATGAAGATTCTGAAATGGTCTGTAGATTTTGACCCAAAGATGGAACCGCCAATTATTCCGGTTTGAATTCGCCTCACTGGTCTGAAATTTCATTATTCTTCTAAAAAAGTATCGTACTTTATTGCCTCAGTTTATGGTAAGTCATTCAAGACGGACATTCTTACTTTTAATCTTTCCCGTCCATCTGAAACCAAAGTACGTGTTGAAAGAGACATTACTTCTTCCGCTTCTGAGAAAATTTGGTTGGGCACACAACACCATGAATATTGGCAGAAGGTAGAGATTAAACATTTTTTTTCATATTGTTCGAACTGTCGTATGTTCGGTCACTCCAGTTCTCAATGTCATCATCTACACCCCCACCTCGGACAAAAAAAACAAAATGTTCTGCTAGAGGCAGTGATTTTATCTTCTTCTGATCAGCTCTAAGTTATTGACACTATTGATCATCAAAAAGATACACCTGAAGACGTCACTATCCCCGCAGGCAATATGTCAACCATTCAGTCTCCACACAATGTTGTAGCTCCCCCGTCTTTGAAACCTCCTATCGTGGAGGCGAGGGAGATTCTTCAGACTCCGCCTGCCCTAGAACATATTACATGTGGAAATACTTCTACTGCTTCACTACCGACTCATCAGATCCAGAAAGATTTTAATTTTACTCAAGCTCAGGGAGATCATGATGTGCAACGACCTACACCTGTTCGGCCACCTTTAGACCAATTCATTGATCAAATGAGTCAATTCTCGGATGAGGAATGACAGGTCTACATATCCAGGAGAAATAAGAAGAATGGAGACCTACTTGAGCTCAGAAATCTGATGGATGATACTTTAGTTATTTCGAGTAATGGTACACACCTTACCAATTTGTTAGTCGGCTCCCTTAATAAAACTAGAGGCAGAGGGAGGACTAAAGTGGGACGTCCCTAGCACTTTTGTGCATGCTGGTGGCTTTTTGGTTTTTTATCTTTATGTATCTTTGTTTTATTGGGTTTTTGTGTGTGTTGTATTGTGTGAGTTAGGTCTTCTTTTAGATCTTCTCATACAACCTATATGTAGCTTTTCCTCTTTAATATATTAGCCCTTGGGTTTATATATACATACATATATATATATATATATATATATATATATATATATATATATATATATATATATATATATATATATATATATATATATATATATATATATATATATATATATATAATTTTTTTTTGTGCTAGATTGATTTTTGGAAAAAGACACTTAAGTTTAAATATGTAGCTCTATAGACTTCACCATCTTATGGATATGTCATTTTATGGTTTAAGGTTTCCTATTGGTATCTCTATGGTTTATCAACCCTGTTGATTGTGAGAAACTTTTTTATCGGGACTAGTATGCATGTTCTATATTTTTATGGAAGGCAAAAAAAAGTATGATTATCTTTTAATTAAGATATTGTTTATTTCTAAGGACCGACCTTGGATGTCTACAAGGGTTATGAGTTCAATAAGCCGACATCAAATACAAGGTCACCATAGATAAGAGAAATGCATATATCTCATATTTATAAACCCTCTTCTGAGTTGTCCCTATGGAGGGAGGTCTGGCATTTCAGTGCTAGTTGTGGAGTCTAATTATAGCACCATGAGGAGTAGTTTGGTTGGCTTCCAAGTTGTTAGTGAACCCGATGCTAAGGCGTCGGACTATGGGCTCTCAAGTGCCCATTGAGTGTTCCCAGGCCAAGAAGGTGGAAGTCCTGCTCCCAAACTAGACACTTAGCGTTGAGGCGCCTATTTTAAGGGAATTGGGCGCCGAACGGCTTGGTGCTCGGAGCAGTATTCACAAGAACTACTAGTAATGCAACGAGTTCAACCAGCATATGTGCAAGCTTGGAGTGTAACTCTTCCTGTTTGTTCATCAACAAAATCCTGGTGAAGTTGAGAAGTGTTGATGAGAAGAATTTTGGATTTTTTCAACGTGCATTTTTGCGTCGGATCAGTAAGATGATAGTGGAGTAGTGCACTGTAAGTTTCTTCATGTGAGTGTGGAGAAGAAACTTGTGTGAATCCTTTGTTAAACTCTCTGAAATTCATAGTGAAATTTGTTGTGGTGTGGTGTCGTGGTTTTTTCCTTTTCTCGAGTGTTTTCACGTAAAACTCCTCTGTTCTTTTCTGATTGTTTTTTTATTGTGCTTCTGATTTAAATTTATTGTTTCAATTTTCTTGAATCTTGCGATCCTATTCCGCTTTGACATTGAGAATTGTTTAGAGGATTCCCAAAAAAACTGTTATTAGAGTGGGTTTTGATTCGAGTGGGAGCAGTGGTCGAAGAAGCAAGGTTCAAGGTGGGGAAGTTCAATGGGATGAACTTAGCTTTCTGGAAGATGCAAATGGAGGATTTGTTGTATCAGAAAAAATTATACTTGCCACTATGAGGAATCACAAAGAAATCTGATTGAACGTCGCTGGGTTTGATCAGGTTAACACTTTCCTCATCTATTTCGTTCAACATTATGAAAGAGAAAATTTGATGGATGTCATGACGATATTGGCCAAAATGTACAAAAAATCATTTGCTTCTAATAAGGTTTTTCTGATGAATCGTAGTCATTCAGTTCTTTTGGAGGAAGGCTTAACTGAAAAAGCCCGGGGTGACAAAATTGTATGTTTATCTCATTTAAGAGCATTTGGATGTTTTGCATATTTGCATGCTTATGTTGGTTCTAGAAGCAAACTTGACTCAAAATCTGTCAAGTGTACCTTCACCGGATATGACTTGATGAGTTTGGGTACAAGTTTTGGGACTATCAGAATAAAAAATTCATTAAGAGCAGAAATGTCACTTTCAACGAGATGGAGATATATAAAAATAGGGTTAGAACTCAGGACAGTTCATCAGCTACTTCTGAAGAATTCAGATAGGTGGAGATAGTTCTATGCAAAGAAGGTTGGTCTGCAAATTGAAGAAGAGCCTTTCTGACTTGAAGCAAGCCCAGAGAGAGTGGCACAGAAGGTTTGATAGATTTATGTCAAAAAATGGGTACTTGAAGTGTCAGACAGACTACTATTGCTTCATTAAACACTTCGGTAATTGTTATATTTTGTTTCTTTTAACTGTGGATGACATGTTGATTGTAGGGTCAAATATGAAAAAAATCAGGGACTTGAATAATCAATTATTAAGTGAGTTCGAGATAAAGGATTTAGGTCCAACCAGAAAGATTCTCGAGATGAGAATCAACAGGGACATGAGTGCGGGTACATTGAAGTTGTCTCGGGCAAAGTATGTTGAAAATACTCTACAAAGGTTCAACATGAGTGAGGCAAAACCAGTTAGCACTCCCTTAGGCAGTCCCTTCAAACTATCTAAAGAGCTACCGCCTAACTTTAAAGCAGAGCAAGCACAAATGGAGAGAACTTTGTATGCTTCAACAGTTAGAAGTTTGATCTTCCTGATGATTTGTACCGGACCATATATTGCATATGTAGTGGGAGTAGTGAGCCGGTACATGGACAATCCATGTATACATCATTTTGAGGCGGTAAAATGGATTCTCAGCATTTGAGAGGAACGATCAAAAAGACACTTTGTTATAGAAATACAGGGATCAGTTTACACTAATTCGTAGATTCAAATCTGACAGCAGACGGGGACAGTAGAAGAAGTACAACTGGGTATATCTTCTCATTGGGGAGCATAGTAGTGATTGTTGAGAAAATGAAATTGTGTTTGACTTCAGTTGGGTTTCATGGAGGTTGAGATCGGGGGTGAGCCACATCACATTATATGACTACGGTACGTGACTATGAAGGCAAATTCAGATGGTGTAGCTACAGAGGACTGGACTTAGTTTTATCGATCTTCAAGTGGGAGATTGTTAGTTGTGGAGTCGATTGTAGCACCTATGAGCAGCAGGCAGACTAGCTTCCACACAATCAGTGCATCCAACGCCAATGCGCCAGCTATGGGCGCTCAAGCGCCCATTGAGTGTTCTCAGACCGAAAAGGTGGAAGTCTTGCGCCCAAATTGGGCGCTTAGACGCTCACTTCTAGCGTTGGGGCGCCTGTTTCCATAGAACTGGGCGTCCAGGCGCCCAGAGCAGTTTTCATGTGTCATGATTTCAGGTAGCGTATGTGCGGGCTTAGAGCGTAATCTTCCTATTTGTTCATCAACAAAATCCTGGTGAAGTTGAAAAGTGTCGATGTGGAGGATTCTGGTGTTTTTCGACATGCAGTTCTGCGTCGGATCAATAGGAAGAGTGTGAATTGGTGCACTGTAAGTTTTTTTTGTGTGAGTGTGGAGAAAAACTTGTGTGAATCCTTGGTAAAATTCTCTGAAATTTATAGTGAAATTTGTTGTGGTATGGTTTCGTGGTTTTGTCTCCTTATCGGGTTTTTCCATGTAAAACTCGTATGTTCTTTTCTGATTGTTTTTTTACTATGCCTTTGGTTTAAATTTATTATTTTGGTTTTCTTGAATCCGATGATTCTATTTCGCTTTGACATTGAGAATTGTTTGGAGGATTCTCAATGGTCCGAAGATGAGTCATTTAGTGCCATGTTAGGATTATTATGTGGGGTTATTCTAAAGTAACTTTCAGTCCAACATGGTGCCTATCACCAGATGTCCAGATGCTCGATACTTGAGTCGTGAGAATACTCGTTTACCTACAGTTCCAGCTCAGGGCGTGTCAAAGGTGGACGAATACCTATTCTACCAAAATGTGCTTTGGAACGACAATGCTTGTAAGATTGGTCTGCTCGGGGGCTGCAATGTTTCAGCCATGTTCAACGTCGCTGACTTGACACTGTACTTTGAAGAGCTCGGAGCTTCGACTTACCATGAGAGCCTGATGCGGGACTTTTTGCACTGACGCGGGACACGAGACTTCACATGGCGGGATTTCCCGCTACTGAACCCGAGCAATCCAATTGAGGGTCGGTCTAGGGTGAACCTAGGCTGAGCAGCGTGGGATGAGATTTTGACTAAACAAGACTATCGCCTGCCCCTCTCCTCCTTCCTTTTCTACTTGTTCATGTTGGAGCTATTTATTTGCTGATTTCAGAGTGTAGGGTTAGTTTTGTTGTGTGTTGCTTTTAAATTCCTTTATAGAACTGTTCTCCCTGTTTTAAAGTTGTATTCAAGGAGGTGGTGGTGCTTCGGTTGTATCCTACTCCAAGGTGTTGTCTTATCATCGTCTATTCTCCTCCCTAACATTTCTCCTTCAGTTCCATTAGCCATCGGCCATCTCCCTCCCATCTCCGTTGATATGCCGCCACTGCCTTGATGTCCAACCTCTCCAATCCGCCTTCCATCACTCTATTCCCCTCCAACCTGCTGCTAGCTTTACTGTCTAGCCCTCCTAGCCGCTCCTTGCATCCCGTTGGGCCCCCTATAGTAATTCTCCTTACTGTCCGGCTCACTTAGCTATCACCCAGCTCCCTTCGCCACCCTTCCCTGCAGCTTTCCCTACCGTCCCTCTCCCAAAACCCCAAACCAACCACCAACCACCCTTTCAAGACCCTCCACCCTTCGCCTTCTCCCTTGCCACTTCGCCGATGCTAGCACTACTCTTGGATCCTTTCTTTCAGTTCTGGTCGGATATTGGTTTGCTATTGTAGTTCCCATTTCTTTTTGTGTTGTGTTGTAACCTTTTTTCAATATTAATAAAAGTTATTTTTGTTTCCGCTAATTTTCTAACTAGTTTTGGTATCACTCACATTGGAGCCATAATTGGGGATCATTTGCTGATCAATGTGTGGATACTAATGTGAGATTGAGAATTAGAAAAGGTGACATGGCGTACCGTTGGAAAGGTGTTGTTAATCAGAAACTAACAAGGGGCGAGCCTGACCAAAATAGTATAGAAGTCATTCGAGTGTCAAGAGCTAAGATGGTATTGTGCCTCACAAAAGAGACGCAAGCATTGGATCAACACCAACCATATACTGAGCTAAAACTTCTTTAGCTTACAAGCTAAATTCGAGAAGGTTTTGTTAATGTGGTTGCATATTAGGTTTTCATGCGGGTGGAAGGAGCACGTTTACTGTTGGAATTGCAATATTCCTTGAGTAGGAAGTGGGAAGCATGTACAATTGGCAAGCACAAGCTGACCGAGATGGCCCATGCAAGCAAGGCGAGTAAGCTAAATGTTAGAAACTAGAGTGGTTTAGAGAGCGATAATGTGCATATCTAGCCAAGCAAGCTTGGAGTTGCTTTTCTTCTTTAACCTACAAAGAACAATTTTTTGTTGTTAGTCTAAAGAAATTAAAAAGGGTTGATCTTTTTTATTAACTATGGTTTGTGTTGTCCATTGGGACTATATTAATTTGGGGTGAACGCTGGTCAGAAAGGTCAATTTTGAGCTAACTTTGGCTAATAGAGAGCTTGATGCCTTACTATGTGAGCTTTATGATTCATGACTTATATGCTGTCATTGGGGAAATCTGGGTTCACGTTATAAGCATAATATATTGGTGTCACTATAGTCATGCTAACCACCTAGTCAAGAGAAATATGTTATGTTCTTACTAGCATGAGATTTTTTTAGTATGTTCATATCATCATACATATGTATATTTGATATTGCAATTGCTTTTTAAGCTCTTTTATCAAATTTTATTTTTTATTCTTGACAAATTGGTGTAGATGATGGCTGAGTGACTGTTCCGTGTGTAAAAAATTAGTTAATGCTTGAACTTTTAGTGTGTGCATGTGTATGTATATGTATATGTGTACCTTTTAATTGGTTCTAGTTATAATTTTGCTTTAATTATGTCAATCTCCGGGGAACATGTTCTTCTTGGAGTTTAAGAGTGCATTTTCATGCTAGAACACTCTTTGGTTCTGATATTCTAATAATCGAAACCATCATCATGAAGATCATGTGCCTCAAAGCATGCAGAGGGATCTTTTGAACATTCTTGTTCATTTTGATAGCATAAAAAAATTATGACATTAGCATGCCAAAAAAGGAAAGAACGTGTTAGTTCTTTATTTTTTAATTGAAAATTGGTGTAATGTATGCCTTGTCAAGTTTATTATTTATTAACAGAGAAAGCTCAGGTCATCGGATTATAGACCTCGGCTCCACTTGCTCGCTCTTAAGAGGATCATACCTAGGTGAATTTGTAGGGTATTTGAGTTTGATTTCCTTAACATTAATTTATAATGTGTATTGTTTTGGGCTGAGATTGTCGGTTGATCATGGGTGTGTCAACTGTGTCATTTCTATGCGGAGGATTGGGTTTGAATAAAGTTTCATTATGCAAGGTTTTTAAGGACTTGTAAATGCATTGCAAAAGATTTTATCAATCTACATGCTTGCATTTATTTTTTTTACAACTTGAACGATTGTCAACCTTTGGATCCATTCTAATATACTCTTATATGTTAAGGAGCTGGCCTTGAACACTTTATGATTTATGAACACCATCAATTTTACTTCCGCATATTGTGTATCACTTTAGTGCGATTATTAGGTTATGGATCTTATGGTTTGTCCTACCTGTTTGAAATTTAATAAGTTTCCTTTTTATATCATTAGATGTTGATAATAACATAAAAAAATTGGCGCTAAAACATTATTGATTTCTAAATTTCCTTAAAGTAGATTGGAATGTGTCTTCTTTCTTTCACCATCATGTTTAGAAGTATCTCATTTTACATTTGAATATGTCCTCAACTGCAGATGATTTTGTTTAATGTCGCCTTCTTTGGAACCGGTAATTTTGCGAGCATTGCAAGTTTTGAGATATCATCTGTTTACCGATTCATGACAATCTTCAGTGTAAGCATTGTGTTTAGATCTATGTTTGTGTATATTTATATTTTCATTATCTGGATTGCCATTCCTGAGTTGTCAGCTAATATCCTTCTAATTCCAGCCCTTTCTCATGGCGGCATTGCTTATATTCAAGTTGTTTATTCCATTTATGCTTGTCATGTAAGTATTTCCTCACTTTATTTAAGTTCATATCATTCTTGTTGAACTGTTAAAGTTAGTGTAGAAATTAGCACTTTTAGGTTCTTTCTACGTTAAAGTTTTGAGGCTTTATATGGATATCTACCACCCCTCTTTTATTGCAATATTATTAATCATAACGTGTCTTTTGTGTGGACCTATTTCAGCTTCATTTTTCTCAGGGAGTAATGTTACTATCTTGTTTGTGGCACATTTTGTGTGGAGGGTTCATTAAAGATATATATTCACATTATGTTTTATATGGAAGTCACAAAGTTACAATCACGTTCAACGTGCAATAGATTTAAACATAATACCAAACTGATCTAATGCATTGAAAATTGTTGAGTTTTATCAACTATTGGTTCCTGCATATTCAAGTAGAGTTTTCGATGGATCTAAGGTTCCGTCCGGCATTGCTATTATATGTTTTATCATGTTGTCCTGTCGATTAAAGTTGGTTCCTAATTACCAAAATCATGTTAAGATTATTGTTTAATGTGTTGTAGGAGTTGCGGTGGTTTGGTAAAAAAATTGTTAATAGTTCTTTTTTTTAGTTGATGGAATGATCAAAATGGATATTATTATAAAGTTAATTTAATCATAATAAAACATTGTAATCATATTTTATGCATTGAAAAAATACTTTATTCATTAATTACTTATATAATAAAGCTATCTATTAAAGCCTTTTTTGGGAAACAATATAAACTACCGTTTTATGGAATTAGTTATTTAGCTTTCATACAAATGAACTTATGGCTAGTTTTCGAACATTCTAAAACTGCTATACTATGCAACGAAGTAGAAGTAGGTATTAGAAATATGTCATTGGTGATGCTTTCTACGGCTTAATTATTTTCTTTTTGAGTATAAAATGAGTTTTCAGATGTTTAGTAAGAAACTAGCTAGCTGTTAGAAAAGTTGGGATTTATGAAAGCCAGTAATAGATTTTTAGAAAACTGTAAGTTAGGTTACCTTTTTTGAGAAGCGCCTTTCAAAATTTCAGGTTTTTATTTTCATGACAAAAAATCTGTTCCTCACAGTGATTTAATTGAAATTTTGATATTAAATTTGACGACTTAATTAGATTAATTGCTTTATTGTTTAACAATTTATATGTTAAACAACAGCAATCTAGACGTTGAATTGGTAGTCTTTTGTTTAAACTTAAATGATTAATTAATTGAAATAGAAATGAATTATGTTAATTGATCATAAATTAATGATTATGATAATAATATAGGATAATTAAGTATTTTTGTGGGGGCTTAGAGGAAGGAAAGGTTGAAGGGAAAGAAGCAGAGCCACTTCTACATTCCTCGCCATAGTTGGCGTTGATATAGATGACTAAGGAGGAAGCAAAATAGGGATTATAGGTGTTAGTGAGAAAAAAATTCTTTAAGTGGATTACGTCACAAAAAATTGGTGTAAAGGACAATCTTATAGGATTGATAAGGAGGTTGAAAGCCTTGTTAAGTTTGGAGGTGTGGTTAGTCGTTGATGGGGATAGTTGAGTTCCCAGAGGAGATTAACACATTTTATAACTAAAAAATAAGTGTTATGCTTAAGTTTGTATTGAGTATTTATTAGGAGATTGAATTATTAAGTATTAATTAATGTTTTGGGTATTAAATTTGTAAAATGACTTATATTTACAACAACAACAAGCCTTTATCCCGCTAATTAGGGTCAGCTACATGAATATGTTTCTCCATTGCGTCCTATGGAACGTCATATTTTCATTTAATTTTAATAAATTAAGATCATTTTTTATACAGTATGCCCAAGTCTTTCTAGGTCTACCTCTGCCTTTCTTAGCATAAGTCGATTCTAAAACATCTATACTCTTATTCGGATCATCAGATGGTCGACATTTAATATCACCAAACCATTTAAGACGACTCTCTTTAATTTTGTCTGCCACATGAGCTACACCGACCCTATCGCAGATATATTCATTTAGCATTTTGTCTCTAAGTGTAAAGCCACTAATCCACATATGCATTCTCATCTCGACAACACTTAATTTTATGCTTCTCTTTTAAAGGCTTCTCTTTTAAAGGCTTCTCTTTTAAAGGGAAACATTCTGCGCCATAGAGCATTGTAGGTCTGACCACCATCTTATTAAATTTTACTTTCAATCTAAGCGGTACTTTTTAATCACATAATAGGCCCAAAGCATTCCTCCACTTCAACCAACCAACTTGCATTCTACTAATAACATCCCCATCTATATCACCATCACTTTGAACAATATACCCGAGATATCTAAAGCGTTCACACCTTTTAATAATATGATCTCCCATAGTTAAAACTCTATCACTAGATCTACTACTACTAAAATTATATTCCATGTATTCAGTTTTAGTTCTATTCAAATGGATGCCTTTACACTCCAATATAGACCTCCATAATTCATGTTTTTCTTGAGCTCTTTCTCTAGTCTTATCCACAAGAAGAATATTTTTAGGGAAAAGCATACGCCAAGGTACATCCTTTTGTAAATGTTTAGTAAGAGCATCCATAACTAAAGCAAAAAATTGGGCTTAAAGTCAATCCCTGATGTAATCCAACTGAAATCTGAAAATACTTGGTCAATTCCCCTTTAGTTCGAACATAAGAAAGAGCTCTAGTATATATTTCTTTGATGACTTGAATATAAGTCATATCAACACATTTCTTCTCTAGAACTCTCCAAAGGATATTTCTTGAAATCTTTTAGTAAGTTTTTTTTATATTAATAAAAATTATGTGTAGTTCCTTCTTATTCTCTCTGTACTTCTCCATCAAACCTCTTAATAAATGTATAGATTCTATAGTAGACCTGCCCGATATAAATCTAATCTGATTATAAAAAAACTTTGTAATACGTCTTAACCTATGTTCAATTACCCTCTCCCAAAATTTTAAAGTATAGCACATCAACTTAGTTACTCTATAATTTGCACACACTTGTGCATCCTCTTTATTCTTAAAAATGGAGACCAAATTACTCTTCCTTTACTCAGGCATCTTTTTAATTTTTAAATAATATTAAAGAGTTTAGTGATTCAATAAACTTCCAAATCTCTTAAATATTTTCACACTTCCATTGAGATATTATCAGGTCTTACAGACTTTCCACCATTTGTTTTCTTTAAAGCCTCAATTTTTTTTACTAATGTGATAATAAAAATGAACATTTTATTATTATTAATGATATTAAGATCACTAAAGTCGATCGTATTTTCAGAAACTTCATTAAAAAGTTTATCAAAATAACTCACATACCTATGTTGAATATCTTTTTTTAAGAAAAATATTTTTTTTATTTTTATCTTAATACACTTTACTTGAGTTAAATCTTTGTTTTTCTTCTCTCTTCATTCAACTAATTTATGCACATATTTTTCACCCTCTTTAGTATCTAATCTATTATACATACTACTAAAAGCTAAATTTTTAGCTTCACAAATTGTTCTATTAAACTCTCTACGGGATATTTAATATTTTTTCGAATTTTCTAAGCTTTTACATTTAAAACAGTTTTTATAATATAACTTTCTATATTTTATCATTTCTTGCACATTATTATTCGACCATCAATTATTTTTTTTTTATATTGAAACTTTTCCTTTTGATTCTCAATGTACATCTTTTGTCACTTGTTTAATTGTATTTGTTATTTTATCACACATAGAATTTGTTTCTTCATGAACATCCCAAATTTTGAAATCTTAAATTTTACTCTTAAAAATAATTTTATTTGTATCTTTTAGATACCCTCAACAATTTTATGATAATGATTCATAATATGTTTTATTTTACAACTCTTCATCATAAAATCTAAAAATAATAATCAATGTTGAGTATTTAAATCCTCAATTGAAATGACCTTACAATCTTTAAATTCTTGACGATCTCTTCTTCTCATAAGAAAATAATCAATGTGTTTTATTAAATTCATTTTTATGTAATAATATGCTAATCTCTTTTCTTGAATAAAGTATTAGCAATAAAAAAATCATATGCTAAAGCAAAATTTAATATGAATCTACTTTCCTCATTGATCACTCCAAAATCGTAGCCGCCATGAATATTTCTAAAATCTTCTACCACTCTGCAGACATGTCCCTTTAAATCTCCTCTAATTAAAATGTTTTCTTCAAGAGGTATCATTTTTATTAATTCTTGTATGTCATTTCAGAATTATTTTTTAGAACCTATATCTAAACCTACTTGAGGAGCATAACCACTTATAATATTAATAATCTTAGTATCAACAACAATTTTAAAGGCTACAATTTTTTCTCCAATTCTATTAATTTTTACAATATTATCTTTCAAACTCTTATTTATAATTACACCTACATTTCTAGTGTGATTCTTAACTGAATATCGAAGTTTAAAACCTAAACTATCAGTCTCATTAGCATTTTCTCCAACCCATTCAGTTAGTATTTTCTGCAACTCATTCAGTTTCTTGAATACATTAGATATTTATGTTTTTATGAATTATAATATCAACTAATTCTATTATTTTACTTGTGAAACTGCATATATTCCAAGATCTTTCCTTAATTTAAGTTTCATCGACTAACTTTTTTACCTGCATCCGTTTGTAATGTGAGAATTCTTGCTTATTTAATATTATACCCAGGCGCTGATGTAGTGACACTTGCACACTTTTCACTGTATTCAGGTTATACAGCGCGTCGCTTTCAAGGGACGCCCTGACATTTACACAATGATCAAAAGGATTCATGTCATGATTTTTCGAAAAATTTTATATTTGCTATTGACTACCTAATGCAACTCTCCACTTTTCACATCCGGCGTTTGGGACTCGACAATGGCAATGTTAAATGCTAATTAATTTTTAATTAATGCTAATATATTAAAATACCTTAGTTAAATTTTAATGGTTAAACATTGAGATGATTAAATGTTAGAAAATTTTATACATGCATTAATTAATTAGTATAGTTAAGTAGGTTTTTGTTATGATTATGGTGGTAAACTTGTTTGATTAGTATATTTAACATGTAATTTTATCCCAACTAAAAAAATGTAATTATCATAATCAATTAATAGATTATTTGCTTTATAAAAATATGTACCTAAATTAATTATTATTATTATTATATTCGTTTTGTAATAATGTTATTGTTTTCATTATACTGCGACATTTTTTGCACTCAATTCTATCTTGAAGACAAAACAAATTACAACAACCATTAGATCCTTTTGGCCCATCTCAAATTAGCCAAATTTCACCGGTCCAGTGCATTCATACCTACTTCCCCTTTTTTATCCAACTTCTTATCCTCGCCCATTTACAGATGTCATCTTGTCCAATATATGCCTATTTTTTTCACCTACCACTCTTGTTTATCAACTCCCAACACCCATCTTCCATTTGTCAGCGCCCTTCTCCCAGCGCTCGTCTGCGAACGCTCTCATTCTTTTGACTTGGTTGCATCATCATTATTTGTTGTCTATGAACACAAATGCCTGCCATTCCTAATGGTCTTATCATTTGAGCCGCTAAATGGCTTTATGCAAAACCAACCTAATATCTTACTGCGCTCGACATTAACCAGCTTTTTCGATTTTTCCGATTTCTAATGCTTGATCAACTTGATAGGTGTCTCTCCATGAAAGACTGAACCAATAGGACCATTTGCATAATTGCCTTCCCTAGCTCAGTTTGTGTTTATTGTCTTGATGCGGCCCTAGTGTTGAAATGATGTAAGAAGCTCCTTTATATTTTTCATGTTGTGACACTGAAAATGGCTTGCAAGCTCGATGGGTGAGTTTGCATGAGCCCACACACATGCGTGCATATTCTATCAAATAATAATAGTAGTCTATATATATGATAGAAAATATAAATATATTTAAATTAATAAATGTATATGTTTTACATTTAAACTACACATATAATTGTAATAATAATAATTGAATCCTTAAATATGGAATGACTAAAATAATGTTCGTCCACCCTATCTTTATGAAGAAATTATTCGGTGCAAGTAACACCATAAATGGATGTGCAAATAGTTGATAGAGAATAGTAAACAGTTTGCACTTCTTTGCAATTGGCCACCTACTAAATTCTTGTCCTTAAGGGCCACCTACTTCTGCATCTAATTTGCATTATAATTGAGAGGGGAGGGTACTATAAGGCCACCACATCAACTTTTAAAAAAAATAATAATTTGGGGCTGCCATTTACGCTGTCATTTCATGTGTTAGCCAAGTTGCAAGCTCTCTAGGACCTTTACAAGTATCCTTTTGGCACCAAAAGGGGGACCAACATCCTTCCTTTGATATTTTGTCACTTTTGGCATTTATTTATTACAAGCACGTTGGGGTTTCAAACAAAATAACTTAAAAAATAGTTTTGTTTTCTTTAAAACCAAGCCTCTCCCCTTCATTTGTCTTCATTTGTCTCCCTTTACACCCCCACCACCACCATCGCCCCCCCACCCCACCACCCCACACACATCCACATAGCCTATAGTTAAGCTCGCTCTCTTTTCTTTACGCTTTCTTAATCTTGTTTGTTGGTTCATGAATTGATAATCTATAGAAAACGGGAGGACGACTTTATGTGCAATTCATTTGCATCATTTTTATGCAGCGTGGTATGTTTTCTAGTAGATTTTAATGTCTTTATGCACAATACACAAACATAAATGATGTGCATATTTTCTAAAGAGGTGAATGGAATATCAGATCACGTCATCGTGCATTCTATGATCCACCGACACTTCATTATTATGAAATGTATCATATTAGACATGCATAACCGCCACTCGCTTGACACGCACATTATATGCGTCATAGGCGCCATTTATATGTATATACAATTAAATGAAATAAAAAATTTTAAAGACATGTCTTACAACTATCCAAAGTAATAAAATTTAACTTTAAAATTATAATAAATAAATAAGTTAAGTTAATCCATCTTTTTATCTTTTATTTTGAAAGTAAATTACTTAAATAACTTAATTAATACTTAACACTTATTTTTTTTATTTTATTCTACTTTTCTATGATTTATTATAATGTTTATTTTTTTTTTATATACGACAACAACAACAACAAAGCCTTAATCCAACTACCTGGGGTCAGCTACATGAATCATTTTTCTCCGTTGCGTCCTATTTAGTGTCATATTTCATTTAGTTTTAATAAATTAAGATCTTTTTTATAAAATAAGCCCAATCTTCCTAGGTTTACTTCTGCCCTTCTTAACATAAGTCTAAACTAAAACATCTACTCTCCTAATCGAACATTAGATGGTCGACGTTTAATGTGACCAAACCATCTAAGACGACTCTGTCTAATTTTGTCTGTCACTGGAGCTACTCCAACCCTATCACGAAGATATTCATTTCGCATTTTGTCTCTAAGTGTAAAGCCACTCATCCATCTAATCATTCTCAGCTCGGCAACACTTAACTTAGTATTATGCTTCTCTTTTAAAGGCCAACATTCGGCGCCATAGAGCATTGTAGGTCTCACTTAACTTAGTATTATTTATTTTTTTATTATTTTATAATGGAAAAAAATAAATAATCTATGATATCATTTTTTTATTTTTTACTTCAATTCAGTTTATCATATTTAATAAATTTAAATATATTTTTATCTTATGAACAAATAAAAAAGTTATCATTATATAAAGTCAATTTATATTTATTTAATTTATGTAATTACTATTAAGTTTTTATTTGTAAGATATAATATTACAATATCATATCAATGCATGTGAATGCCATATATTTTTAATATTAGACGTGTATGGTATGTGTTGTAACGTGCTTGTGTCATCGTATTTTTATTGGTGCATAATACGTCCACAGTATGTAGAATGTTATTGAACTTTCGGGATGCTCTACTTTTTCATAAGGGTAATGCATAAGTGTTGCTAGAATGTACCCAAAATTTTGCAAATAAAAAAGGAATGAAACTACAAAGGAAAATGAAGGAAAATCAAACACATGCAAGTTTGCTAGAAAAAAAATAAATTATGCCTTTTAGGCAGGCAAGCATAAAGAATCTGTAAAATAACTCCAAAATTTTACATATCACCGACTTCTATGTCATTTGCCACTCAAATCTTTCGTATCACATAAAAAATATCACTATTTTAACTTTAAAAAAGTAAAATACATCCTTTTATTCATAAGATTTCATATATGTAAAAATTAAAGTTAAGATGTGTGTGTGTGTGTGTGTGTGTGTGTGTGTGTGTAATTCTTCCAAATTATTTTCACATGAATTTTGACGTTTCATCGCCAAGGGTGTGGCGCTAGGGAATCTACAATAAAAAATACGGAAAAAGTTGCTTTGAAAATGAACGAAATGCCATTTTAAAATTCATGGAAAATTGCCAGTAAAAAAATATAGAAAGTGGTGCATAAAAAATTGAGTCTTGTTGAACTAAGTTGTATCATAAAGAGTAAATTGAACACTTGTCTACGCTATTTATTGTTTTTCAGTTATGAATAAATCTGAATACCTAGTCTAATATTCAGCTCTTACACTTACTCTCGTTAAAAACCCTGCAGATGTGTCTTCAGTGCTCTGACAAAGCTTCTTCATGTTCCACGCTTAGGCTGTTATTTCCTCGTAATACTGCTTTCTGATGTGATGACGATACATTTCTTTTTCCTGGTAAAGTCTTTTGATTTTGCTAATTTCATTTTTTAGTGATTAATGATTTCTTTTCTTAATTACTTATGTCTAAAATTTAATGATGATATATAATTTAGTAGTAAATTACTAATTTTGGTGCTATAACATTCTTCCATGATGCTTCTATGGTGATCTTCTCCATTGAGATCCAGATGCACTTTTTTTTTTTCTTCCCACCTTCCTGTTAATGTCATCTGGTCTGTGTGCAGTTAGTATTGACATCACATTTATCAAAAAATTAAAAATAAATGAATAAGAAAAATAAAGAAAATTAAATATATCAAATTGGAATACGGTTGTTTGTGCAGTGCAGGTGGGCAACTTGCATGATATATGCTTATCTCTTTTCTTTTAAGGTCATTTAGGATCAGGAATGGCAATGAGTTTGAATATTAGGCTGGTCTGCCTAACTGTTAACCCTTTTTTCTGCATTCCAATTCTAAACTATTTTGATGAGTACTGAGCTTCTAAACCCTTTTTTTCTACCCACACCTAAAACTCCATTATTTAATTTGCAATTTCCCAGTTTTTAAAAGAGTTGAACGAGGGCGGGCTTGAGGACTTGGTTCAACTTAATTATTAAAATTTGAATTGTGGGTGGACATGGTGGGCGCAGGATTGCTTGCTGAAATTTTGGTGTGAATTAGTAAAGGATATCATCCTCTGATGTAATAGCCCGAACTCTCACCCATTAAGGTATTGTTTGCTTTGGCCTAATGGTCTCATGATTTTGTCCCATTGGTGTAACTGCTCAAGAGTGCTTGCTCTAGTGATAGAGTTGTTATTATGGGTGATCACATTATTAAGTGGTGTATAGAGTCAGATCTATCGCATTGAAGATAGTGAAAATATTTTAATCTCCCGGTATTAGAGGTTCTTCGATTGTGTCTCTAGAAGCACTTGGATCTCACTGTCCACAAAACACTTGAAAATGTTTTT
Organism: Phalaenopsis aphrodite; assembly: GCA_003013225.1. Taxonomy (NCBI): domain Eukaryota; kingdom Viridiplantae; phylum Streptophyta; class Magnoliopsida; order Asparagales; family Orchidaceae; genus Phalaenopsis; species Phalaenopsis aphrodite. The sequence continues at coordinate 196,830 of NEWO01000034.1, read as the reverse complement.
TGAATTACATGTAAATAGCACTAAATGGTCAACCATATTCCCCAATGTGATTGAAGAAGATGAATAGGGTAACGTTAATAGGAGATGCATCATATAGTTTTCTAATGGGGATAAGTTACATGAATAGGTGTGGTGTGATGTTGTACCCATGGAAATAAGTGTTCTTGAACCCATCATTTTTCATTGATGATAAGGCTGTACACCTTTCCCTTCACAGTACAATGAGTATTAAAGATATTGTGGTGAAGCTACTATTACTCTCTCGAAGCTTCAATCTACAGAACACATTGAATGACAAGCATCTCACCCTCATTAATTGGTTTTTTTGCGGTGATATATAGTTGGATAAGTTATCATACAAGCAATGGTGGAATTGGGGATGGGCTAGGAGTAAGGAAGTAAACAAGTCAAGCTCGAGCTGCACTTATGCCGAGCTCGACTCGTGAGATTTTATGGTTAGCTTGATCTCGAGCTTGACTCGAGCTTTGCTGAAAGCGTGACTTAGATCGAAGTATCTTATAAGTTCATGAAATATTAACTTAGTTTTTTTATACAGAAAATTAGATTAATTGATGTAATTGACTTGACTCTATGAACTCTAAAACAGAGTCAGGCTAAGCTCGACCTCTTTAAATAAATGAGCTCGGATTTAAGCTTGAGCTCGTGGTTCATTAAGCTCGTCTCGCAGGTTCATTAACAAGTCAAGTTTGAGTTTGCTCGCAAACCGGCTTGGCTTATTTACACCCTTGGTTAGAAGTAGTTAGATTTGATAAGGTCTAGTGTAGTTATTTATAATATAAAAGTTTAATTTTTAAATTCTGCTGTAACTGTGTTTTATTCTCGTATCTTTCAATTCTCATTGGGACGAATCCTTCCGTCTACCCACTTGAAATACCAGTCTAACTATTCTCTATAAATGTGCTCCCCGTAGTCCTGAATTCATGGAGAAGATGCACGTGATGTGTGACATTTTTCACTCATATTATTAGTTCTTTTAGGGTGGCTTGTTTCACTATTTAAAAAAAAATAAATTATAGCATCCTTAGCATTTATACAACTACAGCCACCTCAAATGGAAGTATGAAGTTGTAATATGCCAAAAGCATTACAATAAGAGGCTAATGATGGTTTTTATTTATGGCATTGATTATTTATTTATCTTTGCCCGGTAGATGATTCAATTATAGTTTCCTTTTAAATCCATCACATTTTGATTTATTGTGCTCCATCCCCATAGTACATATTTTATCTCTTATTTTTTAGTTTGAGTGGAAGCTTGGTTTGATGATTCCTTTTCAATTTATGTGGATTCATGCTATATATATATATATATATATATATATATCTTCTTTTTTTTTGTCTCTCTTCTCAATTGGGCTTGAGCTCGTAGTGTTTTAGGAATGTTTATGATAACTTATGTTTAATTTTCTAATCCTCTTTGTATGATGTGCGATCAGACCTAACTCACTATCAAGCTCTTGGATCTTTTAAGGATAAATTTATAATTTTGACAAAGTTCTACAAAATTTGTTTGATTCTTATTCAAAGATTGAATTCTGTTTAACATTGGTTTGAGGCTTGAAATAAGTGGATTATTATCTTCTTAATTTGTGCCCCCTCACACTTGGATCATCCAAACTTAATTGTCTTCCAATCTTCAATAATTTGAATAATTATAATTATGCCTTTGTAGAAAATAGTATGAATTGATTTCTACACCCTTATATTTTAATCATCTCAGAGGACTAAATATCATAAATGTTATTCTTTCACCCTCTTGTTTGACCTAAATTTTAATTAGAGTACCAAATTCTAAAATTACAATTTTACCCCTAGGGTTTCCTACCCCATAATTCATTTAGTTTAACTCAAATAACCATGAAACTTTGTTGGCCTGTTAGTCATGCGATAATTGAAACATTAGAGAAAATTTTAGATTTTTTTTATTTTTATTTATTTTTCTCTAATTATTTTGATCCAAATTTATGAACTTTTAATGTTAATTAATTGAATTAATCAAAACATGCTTTTTTTTTGTGGCATTTCCATATATACCACACAATTCTTATTACATAAAAAGAATACCATCATTACAAATTTTTTAGAAATTTAATACACCTTTTCATGCAGAGGTGCATGACTCATAAATATTATGAATGAAAATATCAACTTTTAGGTGTTAAATATGTAAATACATAGGAATTGTATGGCATATTTGTAAATTTCCCTTTAATTTGTAGATTTTTTTTTATTTTTATGTCAATTTTATATGCTTCAAAATGACCTAATGATATCAAGATTTATATATTTCTCACCACCACAAAAAAAAAAAAAATGTTCCTACTTTTGTAGGTTCGAAATACAGGAAGTTGGATGGAAATCGGCAACAGCATTAGCCATTTTGGAATCGTGAGCGCTCAGGTTGTTTTTATATTGCTTCTTTTTGCTCTGACAAATATTTACACAAAGGATATTGAGGTTAGGTCCATCCCATCTTTATCAAGGAAGAAAATGTAGCATTATGGTGATATGCTAAATTCTTTTCTATTTATTGCACAAATTTTATATTTTTTTTATAATTTATTTGTTTTTTTCTATTTATTAGGAATTGAGGATATTGTTTGTGGAAAAATTTGTGGTGAATACTTGAGTTCATGAGCATGATGATGATGATGATGTGGGCATGTTGTGTAAGAAATGATCTTATTTTTTTAGAATTAAATAAGAATATGACACCCAATAAGACAATGGAGAAGAAGGATTAGGTAGCCGACCTGACTTAGCGGGATAAAACCTTTTTTTGGTTGTTGTATGAACAAAGTCAATGGAAGCTTCATAGAAATTGGTTTTAGTTGGGATAATGTGATTTTTGGTTTAATTCATATGGTAGATTTATATTATACATTTTTCTGCATTTTTATGGATATGTATGTAACAATTATTATTACCCTTTCTTTTTATCAAAAAGGAATGGTCGGAGGCTATTATTCGAGCCTCTAGCCATCCTTAATGTGTCTAACAATTCGAGTACCCCTAATGTAACTTAGAGTTGTCATTCCTATTTAGAAGATTAGATGATTCACATGCATACCTCACAATTACTATGTATTTATATTTTTAGCATCAAAATGTTATCTTTTTACAAATGTGTCATCTTATCTATGCACGAAAAGTTGTCTTTCAATCTTTAAGATAATGATATTTTTTATGTGGTATGAAAGAATGTAAAAAGGTATGGTGTTTGATTAGATTGCTGCTGTTAAGATGGTATGGTGTTTATATTGGAGGAGTTTAATATATTTACTTCTAAAAAGCATGAAAAACTGATTTTTTCAAATTATATTATCATATTTTATAAAAAGCTTTATTTTTGGAAGCATTATTTAATATTTTAAAAATAAATATTATATATTTGTATTTTTATAATTAATATTGATCTCTTAAAATTTCAATTTTTATAGTATATTCTATTAATCTCCTTTTAAGCGTACTGTGATTTCGTAGTATACCGACTTCCCAATAAATCAGTCAATTTCGTTCTCCACTTCTGACTAAGGTACGCCGGAGGAGCCCTCCATGTAGGGATTGAATAAAAATGAAATTTACATGCATGCCACAATATTTTATAAATTTACATGCTTTAAGTTGCATTTTAATTGAAAAAATAAATAATCCTATATACTAATTTAATTAGACTGCAATTTTTTAAAGAGAATATAACATTGAGATTAATTATTCATTGATTACTAAAATTGAAAAAATAAATAATCCTATATACTAATTTAATTAGACTGCAATTTTTTAGAGAGAATATAACATTGAGATTAATTATTCATTGATTACTAAAAGTCAATAAAAAAACATCCAATCCAATCAATTACTAAAAACCTAATTAGCCTACGTTTAGCTCGCAATAAAGCATCTCTTCTGAAAATGTATACTTCCTCAAAATATCATCTGAGTCTAAATAAATTAATTTAATTACATTTTAGGAAAGAAATGATTGCAAGTAGCATGAACGAAATGATTGGATTGCAGCAAATATCACATCTTTGCATGCAATATCCGTATGCAATTAAAAAAAAATTATTGCATGCGGTATCCCTATCACATGCATTTTGAAAAATTATTACATACGGACACCGGATGTAGAGATAAATGCAGTGTTCGATCTACACCGTAGATCACGGTGACCTACGGTGATGATGCAATCAATTTTTTTAAAAAAAAATTTAAAAATTTAAAATGGAACCCACCGAAATATATCATCACCATAGATCACCATGATAGACGGTGTAAATCGGACCGTATGCAATAATTTTTTCATCAAAAGACTGAACTGACACATGAATCTATTTAGGAGATAAGATAGTAATCTGAGCAGTCTCTTTAAAGTATTAAAAATTAGGAAAATTTACATACATGCCACTAATTTTTTTTGCATTTACGTATCTAACACTCAAACTACAATTTTTACATACATACCAATTCCAGTGTATGCAAATATAAATTTCACTTTTTTTTTTTTTTTTCTTTTTGTGAGATGAAAACTTTCAGTAGTATAATTGCAATAATTAAAATTCATGAGAAATGGGTGGCATGTATTTTAATGCCATAAAATTATAATTTCACGCAATTTGTATCACTGTAAATTTACAACAAGTTAAATGTGAACATAAAAGCATAAATACTACTACAGTTTTGGGTTGAGCATTGAATTATTAAATCATCCAAACAAAAGAAAAACACTGCCAGAGGTTAAATCAATAATTCAATGCTTATGAATCCCATCTGGGTCAGAAAGTTGGGCAGAAAATGCATTTTCCAATTATACGAGGTGTTTCCTAAAAAAAACATATATTCACCTCTGGAAATTTGATGCCAAACATATTAAAATATATATATATAAAAAAGAAAATGTAATGGAAGGTTGGATACCTATTGGGCTGCTTCAGCTTTACTTACATGGATGGATTCCATCATTTGTCAAGAAATTCTGGAGATTGAATGATCGTCGTTAGTTCCTTTAAATTAGCTAATATATGACGCGGTCCCAAACTTTCAGCACCGAAGAAATTCAGTAACTGCTCCAAGTCCTTCACAACCAAACAGTTAAAATACATCACAATAAATTTCAATCAGGTCAATTGAGTCTATGTATCTCTCGCTCTCTCCCGTCTCTCTGTTATAATTTGATGTTATTTTTTCATTCTACTTGGCAGTGAAAAGGGGCATGCAAGTATAAAGTTTCAGCACCACGTATCTAAAGAAAGAAGTAATCGTGTTTGAATGCGTAGCATATTGATTAGAAATAAAATGAAGAATCTCAAGATGTCGGGTTCAAGCAATCTCAGACCCAGAAATAAAATAATAATAAGCAATCGCCAGAAGTATGTGTAATAACCATGTATTTAGTTCTTTGTTGTGAATTGCTAGGCTTACTTTAGTTTGAACGAATATAAGGATATATTTTTTTGTATTTTTTGTGCATTCAAGGCTCTATTTTATGTATATTTTTATCAACTTTCAGGAATGATGTATTGAAAAGTGTGCGTACTACTTTATGTGCCTGTTTTCAGTCCGATTGGCGTATGATCATACAACTAGATTTCCTGAAGCTATCTGGTGTTTATTTCACTAATGATTTTGTGTGCGCTCTAAACTCTGGATAACATGTTATGACTATTTTTCATATTTTTTTAGTCTTATATTAAATCTATATCATTACTTGCACGTATGATTTGAACTCTTTCAAGAACTAATTATGGATATTTACAGCAGGTATATTTATTTTATTATAAAAAGTTTCAATTATTTCATTTCTCCTTGACACCAATTTAAATTGCCTGCAAGAATGGTAAGAAAATGAAACTATGAGTAAATGTTGAGGATTTTAAGAGAGAAGAATTAGTTTGTCTGCTGTGCAGGAAGAAATCAACAAGAAAACACAGCTAATTGGTGAAGATACGAATGTTGAGGACCACCCATCATGTGCATTCTATCATTATATAGCTACGCCACTTTAAGAGCCAGGATACAACATTCCTAGAGGTGAGAAAATTGAGAAGAAATCTCCAAATGATACTGCAAAACATCCAAACTGTATAAACCAGTAAAAAGGCAACGAACATATAACCTCAAAACAAGTTAATCCCTAATAACAAAGGAAAAGAGGTCTTATGGGACTGACACAGCCCTTGGCGTCTGGAAGATCTGAAACACCCATGGAAATTGAACAAGGTGGCCAGTTCGACGGTTACACAAAACGTCCATGTCATCCCCCTCCTGTCTTCCCATTTCAGTCATTTCATGGATAAAGAAAGGGGGTGGAAAAGAAGCTGACTCCAAAGAGAACTTGGATTTTGAGAGGTTGGTCAAATTTAGAAGTTAAGCCAATCAAAAAAAAATTTTTACATGAGATAAGATGTTAAAAGCAGGCTTCAAAATAAGTGGTTTAGAAAAAAGTACAAACTCACAACAAAGCACGTGTCACGACACTTCACCATGTTGATTTGCAGTGATGCACAATAGACTTCAAAATGAAATTTGGGTTCAAACTTTTTAATTTAGGTTAGCTTGTGCCACAATAATTAGACATGAAACAATTGCTTTTCCTCGTTTCTTTTGGTTGTTGACTGATGAATCGTTGGTTATATATGCTCTTCCTTTGGAGCTATTTGGTTTTGATGGTTCTTCTCATTAAACACTCTCTCATTAATTAATTTTCTTTTATACATCGTTTTATTTCTAATTGTTCACACTAATAGCTTCACATTCAAGCTTGTTCTCGAGAATACTTTACAATACCCCCAACTTCACGCTCCTAGTTCCACGTAACCTACACCCCTCCAGCTCTAGCCGGCCACTCAATCACACGAGTATCCTTCTTTTTCCAATATATTTGCTCATTGCTATATTATTTCTATCTTTGATTCTTCCTTCTTTAGCTTGTGGATATCCAAAACTTATTCTTATTATACAAATCATTATATTTGCTGAATATTATCACATAACTGTGGTTAAAGTTTGATTAATTAAAAGATATTAATGTATGCCGGCAATATATGTATATAATAATATATAACTCATGAATACTTTAGTTAACAAAAGCATTGCTTTATTTCGCGCATTAAAGCACATATAATGCATGTTCCTACACAATGTAAAATATCATATTTATTTTCCTATGCATGATAGAAATAGCTCTATTTTGTGTTGCACTATTCATACATGTTGGATTAAGTCTTATCACTTCATTCTGCAAGTTCTAATAAGTTTGTTAAATACGTTAAAATGTACAAGTCTTTGATAATTATATCATATGATTTAATTAATCTAAAGAAATTTTGGATATAATATGTGCTTGGGCAGACAGTAGGGCAGCCAGGAAAGAAGGAAGGTGGGAGCCGCAGACCGCAGGGCAACCAGGCAAGAAGTAAGGTGATTCCAAGACCACGAGAGCATTTCTTTTCAAGCATTTACATACATACCACCCAATTCTTTGTATATACTTATCCAACGAAAAAAAAATTGGCAGGACCACGAGACGGGAGAAAAGGGTCAAGACAAATTTATTTCCTTAGGGGAATTTACATACATACCACCCAATTCTTATGTATTTACATATCCAACAAGGAAATTTTATTTTTTATTTGTAATCCTAGCCCAAATTAATTAAATTTAATATTTTTTAAATACAAAAAAAATTTAATATTTAAATATTATACTACTATTATTTATTTAATATTTAATTAATTCGAGCCAAATAAAGTCGAACACGAACAAACAAATCATTGTTCTTGTTCGGCTCGTTTGCTTAATGAAAAATCAAACACGAGCTACTTAGCGATCCGAACAAAATATGCTCGCAAACGATGAGCTTTTTTGACAGCCCTACATGTCACAATCTCATTGGACTAATTCATGATGGTAATTTCTAAAGTATTTGTACTTGCAAGATATAGTAACAACAACAAGCCTTTATCCAACTAAGTGGGGGTAGGCAATGTAAATCATTTTTCTCCATTGTGTCCTATTGAGTGTAGCAAGATTATTCTAACTAAATGGAAGACAAACAAGGAACATTTCTATGGAAACAGTAAAAAAAAGATGGCATTTTTTGACATATATAATAAGAGAGGGGCAGTAAATAAAAAACAAACCTTATTTAATAAGAATATAGCATATGCCGCTCTTGTAGAATCTTGGCCTTCCAAGAAGAGAGGAAATTTTGTTGGCTTCGCACTAGCATCAACAACTGAACTGACAGTAGAATCAGATGTTGTGGCCTCTGTTGATGGCGCATAGTCACAAATGTGTGAACGAGAACCTCCTAAGTGCAGCGGGTATCGTAAAGGAACATCAAGATAAGAGGCAATGAGAAAGACTGCCTATAATACATGATAGTGACATTCGATGAGTCTATGGACAGCTACAATGAAACCTAGCAAGAAAACTTGTGACAAAACAGTACGAAAAAGAGTAATTTGAGCTTACATGTGCGACAAAACCAAGAACAATTGAAGACCTCTGCATCTCCTTTTTGTCACTAAAGAAGCCTGTCTTCTTCAACGGGATGGCGGTAAGTTGCTGACCCAAAATAGTCAAAGATGACACTGGTGGTGACTTTGGCTCATTTTCTAATGATAATTGTACTTGATCTCCTAAAAATTTTTATGCATCAGGATCTAAGCGAATTCAAGAGAATACATTGATCAATAATTTATAAATCACTGATAAAAATATAGTTGTGCGAGTAGGAAACATGCACTATCTATTGAAATAACCAAATCTCAGTTAAGAAAGATGTAAAGAATCAGAAGTGGTAAAATTTACCAATATGAAAATGATAACCAGTGGTAGCATGTAAATGGCGTCAATTTGCAGTAAGTTGCCCTACTAAATTTTAAAAAGAAAATTATACGGAAGATTTACATGGATAGCCTTTAATTCCTACGAATTTACATATCCAACACCTAATCTTCAATTTTTACATATATGCCATGCCACCTTGCCTAAGCATGAAAGGTAAATTTCACTTTTCAAAAGTTAAAATGGTGGTATTTTAGTTGTTATAGAAGATTTGGGCGGTCTAAATGTAGAAGGCAGAGCTTACGTGTTAGATATGTAAATGCATAGGAATTGGGTGGTATGTATGTAAATGCCCCAAAATGAACATTTAGAGCACAACACAATAAGCACATTACTACAATTATTCTAAATGCTTCAAATTTTATTTTGCCACAAACGTGTTGTAAAAAGTTAATAAAATTAATTAACGTGTATAGAAGCTTTAAATATAAGTCCTGTTGACCAATAAATTTCAATGAAAAACCACAATCTCAACAATAAAACTGATAAAGCAATAAAGCTTGATATTTTACCCCCACAAGGTTTATCAAGCTTCTCCTTCAATGCATTTTCACTGGAAGACTTCACAGGATACAAGGAATTCACTTGATTTATCATATGTTGTTGTCTCATCCGTAGCATCTTCTGTAAGCTTTTGGCATTTCCGTGTCCCATCTTTCCAATTACCAATTTATTAGCCTCCTACCAAAATGAGAATTACATTTAAAATTAGATACCAAAGATATGGGGCATCACCCAATACACATGTATTTACCTATGTAACACTAAACTTTACTCCACCCAAATCTTTCATATCACACAAAAAATACCACCGCTCTAACTTTGAAAAAGTGAAATACACTTTTTGATGCATAGGGAAGGTGGCATTTATGTAAAATTGAAGTTTGGGTGTTAGATATGTAAACACAACAGAATTGAGAGGTATGTTTGTAAATCTTCCAAAAAAAAATTTATATCAGTTGTCGAGCTCAATTAACGTTAATTACATAACACAAGATTGCCATGAATAGAAGAAGCTAGTGCGCTTGAAAAAAACACAACCCAGAAAAAATGAAAAGACTTGCCTAATTATTTTCAAAAGGATATGTCACGAAAATGAAAAATATATATATTTGATCATAATTCAATCATA